>OZ026493.1:15305343-15502843 GCA_964019985.1 Aurelia sp. 4 Dawson et al 2005 | reverse complement strand
CAGATGTGAGCATCATAGATATTGCATGCCCCTATGATTTTTATATTGAATCCACCTACCAAGCTAAACTGGAGAAATACAGATGCATAAAAGAATTTTTATCAAACAAAGAAATTGAATGTAGTATCAATGCAATTATCATTGGATCTCTAGGAACAGTACATAATCAAGCTTCGAAGCTCCTGTTAAAACATCAAATGAAGAAAGAAATGGCCAAGGGACTCTTAAAATGGTGTTCTACTGGAAATATAATTTGTGCAAAGAACCTTTGGAATTTAAGATGCAAACTTGATAAGGAAGTGTAGCTGAGGAGATACCGAACAGAATATGAAATGAAACGAGCAGAAAAGTAGTAAAGATTAGGTTGTCTTAGGTAGAAGGTAATCCTTATGTCTGGTGTTTATTGGACACATTGGACGATTAGTTACAATTTATGCTAAACTAGTTCAATAAATATAACCTATGTATGTATGTATGTATGTATGTATGTATGTATGTATGTATGTATGTATGTATGTATGTATGTATGTATGTATGTATGTATGTATGTATGTATGTATGTATGTATGTATGTATGTATGTATGTATGTATGTATGTATGTATGTATGTATGTATGTATGTATGTATGTATGTATGTATATATGTATATCATTTTGAGCGAAAATACCATGTTTGGAATAAGGGATCTATGACAGTTATAGAGGAACTTAAGCAGAGAATAAAAGCAAAAGCCGCTAAGATTAAGAAATACGATGTATGGCCTAAGTTTCATGGCGAGTAGTCATGTCTTTTGGCTGCTCCGCCTAGCTTACTGAAGTCAGTATATCCGTGGTAACTGCCGTCGTTAATGCAGTCCAAATAGTTCATTGGATTAGAAAGAAGAATCGTTTTTTCGAGTGAGCAGAGAGACATTCGTGAATTTATGGAAAGAAGATCTGAAAATTTGTCGTGAAAGAAATCGTGGTTATCGAGAATTAGGCCTAGGCCTAGGCCTAGGCCTGATAAAAATCTCTCGATCGGGTCATTCTGTTGAAGGAAGATTACATGGTTCATGTCACTTGTTAGGGATATCAAATATGCATGGAAAGCTGCTCTAAAGTCAGGAAAAATAGTAGAAGAAAGATTTGATGTCACAAAACGCCAACATGGGGACTTCAAAGTTTCCATGGCACATGACCTAAATGATGACTCGTGGAATTCGTTTGTTGTCAAAGAAGAAGCCTACCGCCATTCAATCGCATCGAAAGCTGCGGAATATGATAGATTCCAGTGTAAAGGAAATTACAAATTATGGGTCAAAGTGATAAGATTAATTTTATCACAATTTACAGATGCTGATGGCAGTTTTAAGTCATTGCAAAAACCGGGAAAACCATGGAAGATTCAGTTTGTGAAATTCTGTAATCGTGTGGTCCATAGTCTCCCATGGGAACATGATATATTAGAAAAGAGCTAGTCAAAACTAGAACTTTTAGAGAGACAATTATCCTACATTAGAAAGACCATTCAACCATATTTTTCATCAAAACAATACAAGACCAGCAATAAAAACAACAAGGTAACAAGGGAGAAGCTGGTACAATTATGGTTTGACGAAAGAAAGAAGGCAATCAATATTATCAACAATAAGGGTGTCTGGCCTGAAACTGTTCATGCCAAAATAGATAAAGAGAAAACTGAAGAGTTTTACGAAGACAAATACAGTCAGCATCGATCAAACTTGAAACAAATCGTAGAAGACTTTCAAGGAGGAGATGATAATATTCCAGATTTTACGCCAGAGGAAACAGGAAATATCATCAGAGGTTTGCCATCGGGAAAAAAGTGGGTTTATGATGGGATATGTTTTGAAGATTTTAAGAATGATATATGTAACACCTCAGTGGCAGTTTCAGATATCTTAAATGTCATTAAGTACTACAAGAAATCCCCACGTACATGGAAAGACGTACTAATAAGGGAAAACCAAAGAAAAATTACGATCCTGATGACTTAACAACACTAAGAGATATTTCACTTCTACCTACAATATACAAGATTTTTGCAAAATGTCTGGTCAGCCGAATTCTGCCCAAAGTCATTGGAACAGCAGTTCAGTTTTGGCAGAGAGCCTACATAAAGAATCGTGATCGACGAGAGCTAATATTTTTGATGAAAACAGCTATTGATGACTTTAAACATACAAGTTCGCGTTTCTACACCATCTTTGTTGACTTCAGAGATGCATTTGGTAGCATTGATCAGGAATACTTAATTCGAAGCTTGTTAGACTGTGGAATAGAGAAAACATATTGCTTATTGATTGCCGATATATACCAAGATTCATATTTTGAAGTTATATGTGGAAAAGAACTATCGAAAGAATTCTCACTTACAATTGGAACAAAAACTGGAGATCCTTTAAGTGCAATTTTGTTCATCATCACCCTTGATAGGTCATTAAAAGAAGTACATAACAGGGCGATAATTTGTTTAAACATTCAGGACGAGCAACGTATCTCACCATTACCATTCGCAGGATATGCTGATGACATAGCATTTGTTAGCCATTCTGAATTCGCGTTAAAAGAGATGCTAGATGTATTAATCGAGAAAACACGGGACAGTAAACTTTGCATTAGGCCAGATAAATGTACCATTCTCTATGAACGTCGGTCTGGAAACAGGTGGTATAAAGCGAAGGGAGATAAACCACCAGATATGAAAATTAACGGAGATGCAATAAAGGTTAATAGCAGACACGAGCCATTTACATATCTTGGGAAGCCAATAACAGTAGTTGGAGAGGATGAAAATCAGGTACCAAATATGTTGAGAGACTACTCAGAAATCCTTGAAAATATCACTGCATGTTCACTACCACTTGCCTCAAAGATTGAAGCACTAGGGACAATGGGTCTATCAAAGATAGAACATCATTTCAGTAATACATTTATTACAGAGGAACAGCTTCGAGATTTTGATAAAGTTCTGATTTCATGTCTGAGAAAGATTTTCAATCTGAATAACAACACTACTACCAGAACAATGTTAATAGAGAAACAACATGGAGGACTGGGTATTAGGAAACCTTCCATTATCTACAAAGCAACGAGGATTATCAAAATACTTAACCATCCGGATAACAATTTTAAATACATTGCACGTCATTCACTTGCCCTTGACTTCATGAAGAGGGGGATTCCTCGATCACAAGCGGATAATAACTTTCTTGGTTATTCAGTAAAAGAAAATGGGATGTTAGAAACACACATAACGGGAGGTTTTGGTGTGCAGTCAGACTGGCCACAGCTCTTCCATCTGGTTCAAAAAATAAATGCTAATCTGAAATGGGAGAATAATACTGAGGACTTATACTGTGCAGGAAATGCTCAGTTGATAGTGAAATTAGAACATAATGGAACCAGAGTTGTACAGAATGACAGAATACGGAAAGAAATAATCGAAAGCCTACTCAGTAAGGATTTAGAAAGTCTAAAGGAACTCCCGATGCAAGGTCAACTAGTAGATAACAAAAGTGCAGATTATTTGATGTCACAGAATATTTTTCGAAATTGCAAGCTCACGGATGAATTGATTTACTTTTGGTACAAGGCAAGACATAATGTTCTTCCATGTTACTACACATTATCCTCATGATATCCAAATCAGCCAACTACTTGTGTCCTCGATAGATATCATATCGAAAGCACTGCACACGTTTTAAATGGGTGTCAGAATTTAAAGAACAATTATTCAAAGAGACACGACTGCATTGTAGAAAAACTAGGGAATGATATCAAATCGAATGAGAACACAGTCATTATTAACAAAACAGTTAGAACAGCGCTCCAAGAATTAGGAATGGTAGTTGAAGATAACGACGAAGAACTGCTGAACCTGAAGCCAGATATTATGATAAAAGAAGAAAATAGGATGATCATTCTGGATATAGCTTGTCCAATATGATCTCTATCTGGCAGAACTTTATGAAATGAAATTGAACAAGTACCGAGATTTACAAAGATAAATCACAGAAAAATTTATATCATGCAAGGTTGATGCAGTAGTTATTGGATCTGTTGCCACAGTGCACACAAATTCACTGAAAGTTCTAATGGACACTGGAATGTCTAAAACAAAAGCGAAAGGACTACTGAAGTGGAGCTCCACATCATGTATTATCGGATCACGGCAAATTTGGAACATCAGATGCAAGCTGGTTAAGGAAAATTGAAAATGAAACTGAACAGTAGAACAGATAATCCTGAATTAAGTAGAGCAGAACAGAAAAGACATGCTAGTTTTACTTGAAAGGCCTTGTTCTATTTGAATACATTAAACAAACAGCATATTCTAGAGCTTTCAAAGTTTGATAAGTATAACACTATGTATGTATGTATGTATGTATGTATGTATGTATGTATGTATGTATGTATGTATGTATGTATGTATGTATGTATGTATGTACGTATGTATGTATGTATGTATGTATGTATGTATGTATATATGTATGTATGCACGTATGTATATCATTTTGAGCGAAAATATAATGTTTGGAATAAGGGATCTATGACAGTTATAGAGGAACTTAAGCAGAGAATAAAAGCAAAAGCCTCTAAGATTAAGAAATACGAAGAACGAAACAACTAATACATACAAAATAGACTGTTCCAAACCAACCAAAGGCTACTATTTGAAAAGATAAAAGGAGTTGAAAGGGAAAATGACATAAAACCTAATGCGGATCAGGGTAAGGCTTTCTGGAGTGTTATTTGGTCGAAAGATGTAAGGCATAACAGTGATGCGAGTTGGATAAGGGAAGTAAAAAAACATGTGGAGAGTGTAGGGAAGCAGAGTGATATAGAAGTCACGTTGAATAGTCTGCAGCTACAACTTAGCAGGGTCCCAAAATGGAAAGCGTGCGGGCCAGACAAAGTACATGGTTATTGGCTAAAAGGTTTTACAAAGTTACACCCGTTGATGGCAGCACAGCTTAATGAGTGCATAAGCACAGGTGAAACCCCGACGTGGATGACCAGAGGACAGGCATGCCTGATTCTCAAAGACGTGACGAAAGGGATTGACGTTACCAACTTCAGACCCATAATATGTCTACCGCTTATGTGGAAGGTATTGACTGGCATTGTTAGTGAATCGTTATATCATCATCTTGAAAGTGAAAAGTTATTGCCAGAGGAGCAAAAAGGATGCAGGAAACAAAGTAGAGGGACCAAAGACCAACTAATGATTGATAAAATGGTCATGAAGAATTGCACAAGAAGACTCGCAAACTTGTGTGTTGCCTGGATTGACTATAAAAAGGCTTATGATATGGTTCCCCACTCCTGGATCCTTACATGCCTGTCTATGTTCAAAGTAGCAGATAACGTCCACAACTTGATAAGAAAATCGATGAGATCGTGGACTGTCGAACTGACATCAGGAGGAGAAATGCTTGGTGATGTTACGGTAAAGAGAGGTATCTTTCAAGGAGATAGTCTTTCGCCAATTCTTTTTGTATTGGCTATGATTCCGTTATCAGTTGTTCTGAACAACATGGAGGCTGGATTTTCGTTAGGCAGAAAAGGGAGAAAACTGAATCATCTGCTGTTTATGGGCGACTTGAAACTATATGGAAAGAGCTTGAGAGAATTAGACTCACTAGCTGGAACAAACGGGAGAAAACTAAATCATCTGCTGTTTATGGGCGACTTGAAACTATATAGAAAGAGCTTGAGAGAATTAGACTCACTAGCTGGAACAACCCGGATATACAGTTAGGACATTGGTATGGAATTTAGGAGCTCCAAATGTGCAATGTTAGAAATGAAACGCGGTAAAGTAGTGGACAGTAATGGAATAGACTTACCTTCGGGAGAGACAATTAAGGCACTAGAGAGCAATGATGGGTACAAATACTTAGGTATAATCCAATACGATGCAACGAAGAATACGGAAATGAAAGAAATGTTGTCAAAGGAATATTTTAGACGCATTAGGAAGATTTTAAAGTCAAACCTTTAAGGCCGACCTCCACTTCAGTAGTTTTGGTCGCCGACGCAAGCGCGCTGGTCGCCGACCGAAACTACCGCAAGTGGAGATCGGCCTTAATGCAGGGAATACGATCCAAGCCATGAATTCCAGGGCAGTTTCTATAATCAGATATGGGGCTGGAATTGTAGACTGGCGAAAAGCAGAATTACAGCAAATGGATAGAAAGACCCGTAAATCGCTAACGATGTATAGAGGCATGCATCCCCAAGGAGATGTGGACAGGACCTATTTGAAACGGAAGAAAGGCGGACGAGGATTAATAAATGTTGAAGAATGTGTAATGCTTGAGAAGACGAGCCATGTCAATATAAAGCCCTGAACAGCATATAACTGTAAACATTGAACTGCATATAAATGTTAGCATGCGAGTAACAAACCCTCTTACTGCCACAGGTATCGGGATGATCCCCGGCAGCTAGATTGTATATAGCCGAAATGAAAAGAAAGTATCAAATAATAATGATAATAATAATAATAATGATAATATCAATGACACTGAAGAAGATTTTACATCGAAGCGTCTGATATAAAACAGTTGTGCTTTTTTAATTTTCTTTCTGTTTTATTTTGGTGATGGTTTGAGTTTGATAATAATTTTTTTAAACATCATGTATCATTTTCATCAAAAATCCACTTAATTACAATCTAAGAATTTAAAAACCATTACAGCAATCTCATATCTGGCAAGCTGAATGGAATGCACAACGGCTAAATAAAAGCTAAGGAAGGAAAAAAAATATTCGTACAAACCTATTTCCGATTTTACAATGAAATGACAAGATTTACCATGAAAGCAATTCTGTTTCTGGCCAGTTACTGTCCTTCTTACAAAACAAAAAGTATTGCATCTTATGCAAACATTTATTAGTTTTTTAACAATATAATCCTCTTCACTCTTGGATAGGCCTAGTTCTTGCAACATTGTCTTCAGATTATGGCTTTCCTTTCCAATTATTCCTAAGGCTCCCAATGATAAATTTACAAAGAGAACCTTTTCGTACTTATTTTGTTCACGACGTCCTTGTAAGTTCTCAATCAGATATGCATATTTTTGCTCTTTCCTTTCAGCATTCTTAGAGATATTAGTTTCAAATCCAACGGTTAGTTCCACTATGTACAGCGATTTTCCTTTGATTATCACTATGTCAGGTCGCAAATCATCACCAGTTCTCACTGAAGGTGAAGAATATCTTTCCAGATCAGCATGCACACATAAGTTTTCTTTTAATCTAAGGTAATCAGCAAGATTTTTAAGAATAGAATCATGTCTCCATGTGTATCTCCCCTCGTTCAAGTGAGCTGCACATCCACCAATTACGTGTCCTAGTGTCTGTGGGGCACTGCATACACTGCATTGAGCACTAGCTGATTTCTTCCAGGTAAACATGTTCTTGTTTGTGGCTAGTGTATTGTTTAAATACCGTATACAGAAGTTGAATATGTTTCTTGGCATCTTATCAAATGTTGAGAGCCACAGTCCCTTGTATGCTGGCATCACTGCATCCCAAATTGCGCGAATGATAAATCCCCGTGACGTCAGTTTGGTCGTTATGTGATCAGTTGTCGCTGCTCTCATATCTTTTAGGACCTCTCGTGTGGTTTTGTATTTGTCATATTGCACATTGGTACCATAGCTAGTAGCTTCATGAATATGCCGAATGTCATCATTGACTGAGTTCTTTAGGCAGTTTCTTATTGTTGCCTGACATTGGGTGAATTTGGTTGAAACAGGTATGATGTTTAGCCCAAATTTACTTTTCGGTAAGCTAACTATGTCCATTGTCCCAGATATTGGAATTTCGAGCCAATCACGGATGTATTGGTTACACAAGCTATCTAGTGATTGTATCACCCATGTTTTTGACAGATCAGCAATTGTCAGGTGCCACGACAGCTTTGGCAGCAAGTATCTGGAGTAAAGAGCAATTTTATTTTTTGGATGTAAGGGAAGAATGTTAATTCGTTGCATCATATCCTGAGTTAGTTCAACTAACTGGTCTTGGTGGCTCTTGTTGTCCATTTCATAATTGAAAGAGCGACCTAGGTAAACAAAGTGTTCGCCTTGCCCGACTGTAGGGATTAAGTTATTATTGACGTATAACTTTGGGGGGACTTGTTTTGCATTTGAACCGACCTTTTCTATCCCAAACGTCTTGCATTCATCAACTCTTATCAACATATCTGCCCAGGAGCACCACCTTGTGAAGGCATTTAGCAGCACTTGATTCTCACTTTGCTGGCCGGAAATGACTGCAGCATCGTCTGCAAATTGATACCAGTGACGAGGTTGGAAATATTTGCTGAACTGGTACCCTAGTTGTCGGTAGCTCGCATTTTTTACATGTTGGATGAAAGTGTTTATTATTAGGTTGAACAAAAGTGGACTCAAACAGTCTCCTTGTAGGACTCCTTTACCAACATGTATAAAATCTGTTCTATAGGAATCAGTTGTAATACAGGTAAAGAAGTTCGTGTAAAGTTGCTGGATCAGTGTGCTAGTGTCATTAGGCAGATGGTGATACTCTAACACTGTCTTAATGAAACTGTGATGTACTTCTCCGAAAGCATTTCTTAAATCAAGCAATGTCACTGTCAAGAATCTTTGTTTTTTACGGGCGTGGCTAATCAGATGCGAGAGGTGATATGTGTGTTCAAAGGTCCCCGAGATCTTGGGCACAAATCCCTTCTGAATTTCCGACTCGATATAATTGTTATCTTTCAGGAATTCGTAGATTCTGTTTCTAAGAAATGATGTAAATATTTTCAAGGGAACAGTTTCCAGCGTGATAGGCCTGAAGTTTTGGGGTTCAGACTCATCGCCTTTTTTGTAAGCCAAGATTGTAACTGCCCTCTTCCATGTTTCTGGTATTTGATTTGTTATCAGAACTTTGGTGATCACAGCATGAATAAATGATCGCAAATAGGGGCATTTTTTAAACACAATAATTGATATTTGGTCCAAGGGGCACGGTGACCCAGAAGCTTTCATTCGCCGGATAATGTTTGTTACTTGCCTGTATGACGGAGGAGCGTTGTTGAATTGTTTCCCTGGAGTTTTGAATGCAGGTATCCAGGCTGGAATGTGAAATATTTTCCCGGGGCTTACAGCCTGGAACGCTTTTCGGAAGCATTGTTGACAAGTAAGTTTGTTAAACTTTGGCATAACTCTCTTGGGTATTTCAATAAATCGTTTCACGTAAGACCAAAAGTTCTTTTAATCAATTGATTGTGATCTACTGAATATGTGTGATTGTGCTGCAAACAGTCTTTTGATCCATTCCTTAATAATTATCTTAATAATTTTGATACAAACTTTATTTCCTCGACTGCCATTGGCATTGTTCTTTTCAAATAAAACAAAGATTTTTTCTGAAATTTCTTGCTTTTTCCCGCATACTTTTCACTTAACTTCTCATTCACTGGTTCTGAATTGGTAACAGTACCATGGGACTCGGCCATATAATTGTAAACAACATCATTGAATTTGCGCACTGTATCGTCCCAGTTCTCATTGTTTATATCAGAAACTGGAAGGTTTGCTTTGAAGAAATCATTTGCTGTAGACCATGCTTGATCAGATTTTGGAAGCTTAATCCCTTGTTTAATAGGAGACAGGAGATAATCCCTACAGGAGACAAGGAGATAATAATAATAATAATAATAATAATAATAATAATAATAATAATAATAATAATAATAATAATAATAATAATAATAATAATAATAATAATAATAATAATAATAATAATAATAATAATAATAATAATAATAATAATAATAATAATGGAAACTTTTTATTCCCTACAAATACTACTCTACATGATGACACCCATCACTCTCAGTTAGGCATAATGGGGAAATTTACAAGTTCTAATTAAAAAGTTCCTTAAAATAAGTTGAAAAGTATAAAGCTAATACGTCCGAAATATAATATCTGTCCACATCTTGATAGAAAAGAATTTAAAACGCTAACAGTTCTGGACTTGACCACTCACTGTCTCTTTTACAAAATATGTAGTATGTACAACGTATGCAGATTGTTATTATTTTCTTTTCCAGATAAAGTTGTTCTTGCTTAATTATTGATAAATTATTCAACATATTCATAAACGCTTTGTGTCCGTTAATGCCGATTGTTCCTATTGCTCCCATTGATAGATTGATGTATTCCACACGCAAGTATGAGGATGAAAGGTCTTTCAGGAGATTTTCGTAGCGCTGCTTTTTATGAGCCTCGTTATTTCCAATGTTTGTTTCGAAACCAACAGACAGTTCGAGAACATATAATACACCGTCATTGATCACAAGGAGATCTGGACGCTTTCTGTTTCCAGTGATAACAGCTGATGATCTGAAGCCTGGAATGTCATCAGCATAGACTTTAATATTCCTTATTCCTGTTAAGAAGTTGCCAATCGTCAAGAGGACAGAGTTGTGACGCCAAGTATATCTTTTCCCCTCAAGCATGGATTTGCAACCAGAGACGACGTGAAGGAGGGATTGTGGAAGTTGGCAGAAGTAACACAACTCGCTTTTGACTCTGCCCCAAAATTTCATATTTTTCTTTGTAGGCAAGCTTTATTCATGTAACGTACAGAGACATTGAAGATGTTCTTCGGTAGAAGTTTCTGTGCATCACTCCAAATGCTTGTTATTTTGTTTGTAGTATGCTCAAGAATAGCCTTCAGTATAAGGCCTTGTGATGACAATTCATGTGTGATCCTGTGGACCTTCTTAATTCTATTTTCTTTGATTACCTCTTTCCCATTAGCGTATCTGTCATATTGCACATTTTTATCACGGCTAGTTACTTTATGTAGTGATTGTATGTGTCCATTCGGGGACTTCTTTAAACAGTTCCTAAGCGAAACTTGGCACTGGGAAAATTTCGTTGACGGGTCAATAATTCCTAGCCCGCATTTTTCTTTCGTAAGACTAAGTATGTCCAATGTTCCGCTGATCGGTATCTCAAGCCATAATCTAATGTACCTGTGTGCTAGCGAGTCCAGATTTTGTTTGACCCAAGTGATGTCTAAATCGGCAATTGTTAGGTCCCAAGACACTTTAGACATGAAATACGTCGAATAGAGAAGAATCTTGTTCTTCGGATGAAGTGGTAGCCTACTTATTGCTTCCAGCAGCTGATTGGCTGTCTCCAATAACTTTTTCTTATGCTCTTCATTGTCCATTTTAAAGTTAAAACTTCTACCAAGGTAAGTGAATGCGTCAGTAGATAAAACAGGAGGGATTCGCTGACTTGAGACAAACACCTTTGGGCTAACTTGACTGCAATTTGTATTGACTTTCATCATACCGAATGCTTTACATTTGTCTGGCCTCGCTTTCATATTTGCCCAAGAGCAGAAAGCTGTGAAACAGTTTAGAAGGATCTGTTTTTCATATTCTTGGCCGGTTACTACGCATGCGTCGTCCGCAAATTGGAGCCAATTTCTGGGCCTTAAGAATGCATCGTGTTTATATCCTAATTGCGAGTAATCTTCTTTTCGTATGAGTTGAATGAAAATGTTAAATATCATGTTGAACGTAAGAGGGCTTAAACAATCACCCTGAAGGACACCTTTAGTCACTGGGATAAATGGTGTTGCATACCCTGTGGTAATGACTGACGTTTTGAAATCTGTGTACAGATCCTTTATTAGGTTTTGGATCTCAGCTGGAACGTGATGGAATCTGAGTGTTTCTTGGATGAGATTGTGATGGACCTCTCCGAAGGCATTGCGAAGATCGAGTAGTGTGATAAACAGAGATCGTTGCTTTAATCTAGCTTGGTTGATAAGAAAAGCCATTTGCGCTGTATGTTCATACGTTCCCGAAATTTTTGGTATGAATCCTTTTTGAATGTTATGTTCAAGATATCTGTTTTTGAGAAGAAAGTCAAACATCCTGTTACGAATTAGGGATGTAAACACTTTCAGGGGCACAGACTCGAGTGTTATTGGTCTGAAGTTTGCAGGAACATTGGGATCACCCTTTTTGTGAATTAGCACCGTTACCGCCCTTTTCCATGTTGAGGGTACTGAGCCAGCCTTCCATGCTTCTACCAAAGTACGGTGGATGTACGTTCTGAGATAGGGCATCCTCTGCAAACAGATAATGGATATTTGTTCCAAGGGGCAGGGGGAACCCGAGGTTTTCATTCGTCGAATAATTCTAGTTACTTCTTGGTAAGTTGATTCCTTTAGGTCAAATTCGATAGACGGCTGATCGAATTTTGGTATGTGATCAGGTACCCTGAAGAGTTTTCTGGGATTAATGACATTGAAGGTCTTTTTGAAGTATTCGATGCAATCATTTTTTGAAAATGTCGGTAAGATCTCTGATGGTTTTTTGATAAATTTCTTCGCGTAGCACCAAACGTTTTTCTGTACAAGGATATTATGATCTTCTGTAGTCGAGAAAGGAACTTGATTTTCCGCATTATCCTTAATTTTCTTTCGAAGTAGTTTCGCAACGTATTTAATCTCATTAGAATCGATATTTTCTGGAGGGGAATTTTTCAAAGTTTTCAGAATCCTTTTCAGATCATTTTTGCTTTTGTCTTTGTATCTTTCTGCAAGTTCAGAGGGGCATCGGTCATTTTCCTTCCCGAATTTTCCCACAAAGTAATCATAAAGGGATCGATTCATTTGTTCTATATTTTCATTCAAGCAATTCGGCGATATCTCCCTTGATGGAAGTGTTTCTCTAAAATGGTCTTCTGCAGTTTTCCATTGTTCTGCAGATTTTGGTAACTTTATCCCCACCTTCAAGATGGGCTCGTTATTTTCATCGTAGATTTGCCCCTCCGTGTCCAACACAGCGGCAGGGTCTGCTTCGTTCTCTGCTTCGATAATTGCATCAGTTATTTCCTGACCGTTGTTGATTATCGTTGTTGATAGAAGCAAGACGTGTGCGAAAATGCTCTTACTAAAAATGTACTTATTGCTCGAACTATTGCTGATGCAGTCATTGGTTTTGCGACAAATCACACACCACGTAGATGGCGAGTATGCTAGTAGCAAGAACCGAAGCTTCCTGTTGTACTTTTGTCATGAAACACAACTTGAAGCAGAGTTAGGCCCACTAGCTTTAGGCCATGCTTCATTTGGAATAGGCCTAAGAAAGAAGAAAACAAGTCGCAGACGGTTCTTTAAAAGTAGAATTCGTTATTACTGCACAGATACATGTCAAGCATCATTTCAACTAGCAAAGAATTTGTCATTTAATCAACGAATTTTATTGTCTGGAGACGTAAATCCTGGCCCAGTAAGAAACCCATGTGGGATTTGCAAAAAATCAGTGGCACGAACCCATCGAAACATGACATGTGGAACCTGTGATATAAAAGTTCACATAAAATGTGGGGGAATAACACCGAAAGAATATGTAAACCTCAAAGAGTCAAGCTGGGATTGCCACACATGCAGATTGCCAAATTTCTCAGACAGCCATTTTGAAGTGGAAGATTCTACCCAATTAAACCAAACTGTGATGGAACAGATAAACCAAGACAGTGAAAACGTTAACGGAAACATGTATGATGATCTGAACGAACCATTATCAGTGTCAGGTTTAAAGATTGCACATTTAAACATCAATGGTCTGTTCCATAAAATGAATGAAATCAAGTTCCTATTATTTCAAACCGAAATGGATGTCTTGGCAATAACTGAAACCCATTTATCTGAGCAGATAAAGGAGGAAGAAATCTCCATTGAAGGATACCAAATTGCCAGGAGGGACAGATTGCAATCAGACAACGACTGGGGTGGATGTTTGATCTACTTCTCAACCTCGCTGACAAACTGTATTGAGAGAAAAGACCTGGCATCAGATCCAAATCTTGAGTCAATATGGGTTGAAATTACATTATCATCACAAAAGACCCTTGTAGGGGCATTTTATAGACCCCCAAATAACACTAACTTCTTTGATGATTTTGTGAAATCCCTTGAGCCTATTTGGATGAAAAGAAACAACATAATAATATTAGGTGATCTGAATGCAGATCTGCTGAACAGGAAAAGTGGAAACACCATGGGCAAGAGACTACGAAATGTTATGAGTGCCTTTGACATGACTATTGTTATCTCAGAGCCATCAAGGATAACTGCTGATGGCAGTTCTTTAATAGATGTCATTTTGACAAGTAATTCATCTAAGGTGAAAGTTTCAGGCAGCTATGATCCTGGTATCTCTGACCATAAGTTAGTTTATGCTGTTATAAATCTATTTCGAAAAAGATCAAGACCCAAGATAAGATTGGTCAGAAATTATAAATCATTAGATATTGAGTCTTTACATAAGACATTTGAAAGAGCACCTTGGGACATATGTGGGATTTTTGATGACTTGGATGACATTGCCTGGGCATGGGAAAAGCTTTACAAAGACATCATACAAGAACATTTGCCTTTAAAGAAACTCAAAACAAGATCTGATAGCCTGCCCTGGATGGACTCAAAGCTGCGCAAAGAGATGAATATTAGATACAAACTACTGAAGAAAGCTCAAAAATCTATGAATAAAGGTGACTGGTCAAACTATAAGACTCAGAGAAACAAAGTAACAAGCTTGCTAAGAAAAGCAGAAGCAGGGTACTGGAAAGGCAAGATTGAAAATGCTAGAAACTCCAGTGAGTTTTGGAAAGTTATAAAGGAAATGCAAGGCAAAACCAAGAAGTCACATATAGGACCAATATTAAATGACAAGCATGAATTATTTACCAGTGAAAAGGAAAAGGCAGAATGTTTCAATGATTATTTCTCAACAATTGGAGAAAAGCTTAACACAAACCTGGGTCCTCCCCAAAATTTTGATCCTTTGCAACAAAGGTATAGAGTTACACCACTAATGCAAGACATAAAAATAGATGAGAACAGAGTTTCAGAAGCCTTAAATACTCATGTCAAAGAAGGAAAAAGCTGTGGAGCTGATATGGTTAAATCTAAGGATCTCAAGCTTGTTGGTAACTTTGCAACAAAAGGACTGTCAATAGTATTTAACCACTGTGTAAGGAAATGTAGTTTTCCTTCTCAATGGAAAGTCAGTAGATTGAAGGCCCTATTTAAAAGTGGAGCTAAGATGGAGAGAGAAAACTTTAGGCCAATATCTCTCCTGTCTATTCCAAGTAAAGTCTTTGAGGGAATTCTGTGCAAAGACATTGACCATCATGTAATTTCACAAGGTATATCCAGCAGACATCAATGGGCTTTTAAGCCAGGTAGATCTACAGAGCTTTTAATGTTATTCCTTACAGAAAGGTGGAAGCAAGAAATAGAAAATGGAAAGGTAGTGGGAGTTCTATTCTTAGATTTTAGAAAAGCATTTGACTCTATTAACCACAATACTCTCTTGATGAAATACAAGCTGCTGGCACAAGTGGGAACTCTTACTATACAATGGAAAATTACATAACTAACAGAAGACAATTTGTTGAAATAGACAGTTCCTGTTCACAAGAGAAACCTGTTGGCTATGGCGTCCCACAGGGTTCACTCCTCGGCCCAAGGCTTTTTTCTATGCATGTGAATGATCTTCCTGACTGCACATCAACGGCAACTATACATATGTTTGCAGATGATACTGAAAGCTTTTGTATTGGGGACACCGTGGATGAGGTCATAGAAGATTTACAGGTAGCTGTCGATGAAATGGGACAATGGAGCCAAAACAATGGCCTTGTCATCCATCCAAAGAAGTCAGAAATTCTGTTGCTAACAAAGAATAAATTTATTGGTCCATTGAAGCAAGTTAAGCTTGGGGATAATGATATCAAATTTGTTGCAAAATCGAAATGCCATAGGAATGATACTAGATAGCCAACTCTCTTGGAAACTACAGACAGAGAAAGTAAAGACAGACATGAGTTGTAAAATAAAGAAGTTAAAGTTGATGAGATATCTACCCAAAGAAGTGCTGTCTTCCGTTTATTTCAAAGCTATTTTGCCTGCAGCTATTTATGGAATTTCTGTTTGGGGTAGTAACAGTTCTTCCAAAATGAATGAATTAGAGTCCTGCCATATCAGAGCTGCACGAGTAATAAATAAAGTTCCAAAAACAGTAAAGAATGCGGATGTTTTAACAACTGTAAAATGGAAAGACCTATCATATATGTACAAAAGGAGACTTGCCTGCCTTTCACACCAAGTTTATAATAACAATGTAATCGAAGAGATCCAAAGCCTGTTCAAAAAGAAAGACTACACACGAGATATGAGAGACTGTATCCAGTTCATATTACCACGTCCGAGATCTAACATCGGAAGAAGCTCTTTTAAGTACAGAGCAGCAGTTGTATGGAACAACCTACCTGTAGAACTAAAGAAGGTCACTAGCTATGACAGTTTTAAAAAGAGGCCTTCAAAGAACAACAAAATTTTAGACACAATATCTTTTAATGATTTCTCATTTAAAAAAAGGGACAATCATTTTAATTATTTTTAAACTATATTTATTTTTAGATTGTTAGTACGTAAACTTTTCCTTTACTTTGTAGGTCCACATCAGCTTTTTAAGCTGACTTGATTATGACCTGCATTAACAAATCAATAATGTATGTATGTATGTATGTATGTATGTATGTATGTATGTATGTATGTATGTATGTATGTATGTATGTATGTATGTATGTATGTATGTATGTATGTATGTATGTATGTATGTATGTATGTATGTATGTATGTATGTATGTATGTATGTATGTATGTATGTATGTATGTATGTATGTATGTATGTATGTATGTATGTATGTATGTATGTATGTATGTATGTATGTATGTATGTATGTATGTATGTATGTATGTATGTATGTATGTATGTATGTATGTATGTATGTATGTATGTATGTATGTATGTATGTATGTATGTATGTATGTATGTATGTATGTATGTATGTATGTATGTATGTATGTATGACCAAGTCCCAAGATCACCCGACAGCTTCGTTGGTGAATTTTCAAGCCTCGTAGGCCCTTGCAGGGTTTCCCGCAACAACATTTTGTTACTGTTTGTTGGTTTTGTGATAGAATAGAGTTATTTTCTGAGATTGAATAGCTAGCTTCACGTATGACTGATTCATAACCGTTGCCATGGTTATCGCCTTGCCTGCTATTGTTTAGCTTTCCACTGCATCTCCATCGATGTCGTCCTGAAACTTGGAAATCTTTCCCGCAATAATCGCAAATAGTGAGCACCAGGACGAGTCCAAGAACTGTCAGCGATTTCATAATGTCTTTTCCAGTAACGTGTGAGTCGGCAGTAAAAATTTAATATAATAATTTAGGTAAATAGCCTTGATTTATAATAGTTTAAACAGAGCTTAGTAGAAGCACGTCAGTCCTTCCTCATAAGCAATAATAATAATCAATAATAATAACAATATAATAAATATGACATTATTATAATAAATATGCAATAATAACAACAATGATAATAATAATAATAATAATGATAATAATAATAATAATAATAATAATAGTAATAACAATAGAGCGTTAATGGTGATGGCAATTGCATGGGCAAAGGAATACGGGTTGGTGGGAAAAGAAACAAAGTGGTATATGGAAAATTGGGTGAGAGGACAAGTCTCGGAAAACAGTCATGCCAAGTTAGTCTGGGATTTTGAGTTCAACTTACGTAAAACAACAAAATCCAGGAGACTAGATGTGGTATTGGAGGACAAAGAAAGAAATAAAATTTGGATATGCGATATGGCATGCCCGCAGCAGGCAAATATAGCAGCTAAAAGAAATGAGAAAATGACAAAATATCGACAACTTGCATTTGAATTAAAAGAGAGAAGACCAGGATACGATATAGCGATCATTCTTGTTGTCATTGGTGCTCTTGGTGGAGGTATGAAAGAAGTATTGCGTGATGTGGAAAGAGTATTTAGCGAACGCTTAGAACGAGAGCGATTAGCTGAAAGAGCAGTGGCAGAGATGCAGAAAACTGTGTTAATGGACAGTGAAAGCATGGTTCGAAAAGTACTTTCAGGGCTCGTCCAACACGAAGATTAAATATTGACTGCTTTTTGTATGGAAGATGTTGCTCATTTTTAGGACCAACAATATTTGATGGTCCTTATTGTTGGCTATTTAACTGTAGCTATTATGCTTCAATAATAATAGTAATAATAATAATAATAATAATAATAATAATAATGATAATAATAATAATGATGATAATAATGATAATAATAATAATAATAATAATAATAATAATAATAATAATAATAATAATAATAATAATAATAATGCCACTGCCCAACTATTCATTGCCGTGATCAAATTTGGAGAGTTCAGCTTACTTTTCAATAAGAGCTTGAGTCTTGTCAGATAAGTCTCTTTCACCTTTGCTTTCATGTCACCACTCATTATGGAATCAGGTTCTAAGATACCTAAGTATTTATAACCTCTGCTGTCAGCATCTGCAATAGTTCGATACAGCGCTGGCTTGATTGACTGGACAAAGGAAGAAGTTAGAGAACTTGACAGGGTAACCAGGAAGCTGATGTTTGAGCACAGCGCGCTACATCCAAAGTCAAATGTAATTAGGCTGTACATGAAGAGAAAAAACGGAGGGAGAGGGCTTACTAGCATAGAGGAGTGTGTGGCCAGTGAAGTTCGAAACCTAGACGAGTACATTGCTAACAGCAAAGAGGAAATTTTAGGCTTTGTGGCAAATGAGGTACCATTACAGCCTGATGACATAGAGGGGAAAAATGAGTATAGCTCAAGGATTCAGAAAGAGAAACTGGACGCACTGATAGGAATGCCACTGCATGGTCAATTTGAGAGAGAAACCAGAGATCTAAAAACAGAAGACTCGTGGGCTTGGCTGAAAAATGGAGATTTAAAAAGGGAGACAGAGAGTTTGCTAATGGCAGCCCAGGAGCAAGCCTTAAACACAAATTCCATAAAAAAACACATATATACTTGCAGTGAATCTTCGCTGTGCCGCCTATGTGGGGAAAAAGAGGAAAATGTGAGCCACATCATCAGCTCTTGCAAGATGCTTGCTCAGAATGAGTACAAACGCCGCCATGATAAAATTTGCAGCAATGTGCATTGGAATCTATGCAAAAAGTTTGGTTTCGATGTCAGCGATAAGTGGTACCAACACAGAATTGATAAAGTTTTGGAAAGCGAGAAAGTTAAGATCTTGTGGGACTTTGATATGCAAACGGACAGAGTTATTGAGCACAGGAGGCCTGATATTCTCTTGATCAACAAAGAAACTAATGAATGCTTCATTATTGACATTGCAGTACCAGCGGATTATAACATAGATAAAAAGGAGTTTGAGAAAATAAGTAAATATTCTGAGTTAAAGGTAGAGCTTTCACGGATGCTGAACAAGAAGACGTTCGTTATACCAATAGTCATCGGGGCCCTTGGGTCAATCCCAAAGAGACTACATTCATTTGCTGAGAAACTGGGCATAAGGAATGACTTTATGATATGGCAAAAATCAGCACTGCTAGGAACTGCTGGGATCTTACGAAAAGTTTTATGATTACGAAGTTTGAAGAAGAAAGAAGGACAAGTCTTTATCTTAAGTGCTTGCACCTGATGAAGAACTTTACATAACCAGTTTTAACATCAAAAGCTGTGGTAAATGTGAAATAATAATAATAATAATAATAATAATAATAATAATAATAATAATAATAATAATAATAATAATAATAATAATAATAATAATGATGATAATGATAATAATGATAATAATAATTGTCCTGGGTATGACATAAAACTACATGCGGTTGTGGAGTTTCAACGTGGGAGAATGAGGTTACCCTTTGCCACAACTACCTCCAGGTCACCCTTGAGCAAGGTGTAGTACCTGTTAGCTCTCCCCGAGACCATGAAATTCCGTGTTGGCGTCCGGCGGGGGCTAGTCTGCCTCATGGGTAGGGGGGACTCTTGAGCCTTGGCTGGCAACCCACCTAGGAGAAGGAAAACTCTTATTACAAACCAGGGCAGATGGGCCTCTTCAGTCATGGCAGACAACCTGTCTAGTGGAAACTACGCGGATAATGGTAGGATAGGTGATGTCCTTTAGTTTCGATAAGCAGATTACCTAGTGGAGGCTACACGAACAATTGTACCCGCAACCCGAAGGTACCGTGCCGATATGGGTGGATGGCCACTGCGTTATGAGGTCACCGATCGCGGGATCTGGTAGAGGAGTGGCGACTCTATCACTATAAAGCCTTATCCAGAGAGCCGGGCAACCCTGGATGGACTTCTTATACCCGTGCATTCAAATACATATCATATGGAAGACTTAGATTACAATTATCAAAATCAACCAAACCTTACACTCGGTGTTGCTGACAGAACAGTGGCTCAGTTAACTGGTGCTGAAAACAAAGCAGACCGAGAACGAGACAACAGACTTCATACAATGAATTGTAGAGAATGGACTGACGAAGAAAAGAAAAGAGTAGTAGAAATTGATATGGAAGAACGAATGAAAGGGAAAAACTTCATGAAGAGGATAAAAGAACGATGGCATCAAGAGTATCCAGAAAAACAGAGGACAGCGCAGAATTTAATTGACAATGCTAAAAGATTTGCCAAAGAAGGGTGGGGAAGAGTTCAGGAAGACTCCGTTAATAGCGAAGCACAGGAAAGG
Source organism: Aurelia sp. 4 Dawson et al 2005 (assembly GCA_964019985.1). Lineage (NCBI taxonomy): Eukaryota > Metazoa > Cnidaria > Scyphozoa > Semaeostomeae > Ulmaridae > Aurelia > Aurelia sp. 4 Dawson et al 2005. The sequence goes on along the minus strand of OZ026493.1, from coordinate 15,482,163 downwards.
GATACACAATCCAAAAATGTCGAGTGGACAACAGAGATGAAGGTAAGATTGGTACAAATTGACGATGAAGAAAGAAAAAGGGGGAAAGGATTTATGAAAAGGGTGAAAGAAAGATGGGTAGATCAGTACCCAGAACACGCAGCAGCCAGCATACAGAAGCTATGTGATAATGCAGCAAGGTTCCGAAAAGAACAAACCATTACAAATCTTATACTAGTGAGACAAAGAAATGAAGTGGAGAATGAGAACCCGGGAAACCAAAGAGATGACCAACAGGAGATAATTTCGAATGAAGTAAATCAGGATGAATCAAAGATAGAGGTTGAGACAGCAGTGGAGGGTCCTGAGCTAATCGATGAAGAGTTAGAGGCTATATTTAATGACCAACTTATTAGCCTGAAACATGTCACAATGACAGACGTGGAACCAAGAGAGACGTTAAGGAAACTCAAAATGCCGGCTGAGTTGCAAGAAAGAGCAGACAGTACCTTGGGGAAGTATTTGAGAGGAGTAGATACCATACCAGAAATCATTGACAAGGTGTATGCGATGGGAAGGGCTGTGGAAATTAAAATGGGTTTACCGCAAAAATTAAGTAGAGGAAATAGAAGACAAAAGCCATCTAACGGAAACAGGAGAGTGAGGAAAATGAAAAGAGAAATGAAAATGCTAAGACAAAGTATAGCTAGGGCTGGAAATGAACTGCGTGGGCGAAAAGAAAAGAGAAAAGCAACAGACAAAGAGAAAAAGATCTTGAAGGACTTAAAACATCAAATGGAGGAGTCCGAAACAACATCAAAGAACATCAGAAGATACAAAGAGAAATGGGTGGATCAATTACGATATAAAAAGGTGAAACTGGAAAAGATGATCGAAAGAGGAAACAGAATTAAGGACAATGCCAATTTTGAAAAAGACCAAAAAGCCTTTTTTAAGACTTTGGAGGAAAAGACTGTATACGAAGGAGAACCGCCACCGATGGAAAAGTTTGTTGAGTTCTGGGCTGGGATATGGGAAAAAGATGAAAAAACACCAGAAATGCCATGGATGCAGAAAGTGAAAATGGCGCTGCGGGAGAAGGTGAAAAATGTAAAGGAGTTTACCCTCATGGAAAAAAGAGTAGTTGGAGAGATCAGAAAGAGGAAGAACTGGACAGCTCCAGGCATAGATGGGATTCAAAATTACTGGTGGAAACCATTCAAAACAGCACAAAAAGCGTTGACGAGAGCATTTGAAAGGATGAAGAATGATAACAACCTGATTCCAGTATGGTGCCCAACAGGAAGAACAGTCCAAATACCTAAGACAAAGGACCTTAGCAATGAGCAGAAATATCGCCCAATCACGTGTTTGAATACTTCGTACAAGATTATGACAGGTTTGATTGGTAAATACATGAGGGAACATGCACTAGAGAATGAGGTCTGGGATGCAGGACAGCTTGGAGCAGTAGAGGGTGTTTTGGGCACAGTTGACCAGTTAATCATTGACAGCTGTATTATGGAGGAAGTAAAGACCTACCACAGGAATTTAGCTGTAGCCTTCTATGACTATCAGAAAGCATATGACAAAGTGCATCACGACTGGATGATACGAGTGTATGAGTGGATTGGCATACCAAAAGTAGTCATTTCATTGTTGAGAGAGCTGATGAATAAATAGAAAACGAGACTGGAACTCTAGAAAGATGGGGAAAAGTATGTAAGCAGATGGATACATATAAAGTGCGGATTCTTGCAAGGAGATAGTTACTCACCGGTTGGATTTTGTATCACAGAAATACCTGTTGCTAAGCTTCTTGAACAGAGTAAAGGATATGGAATGGGAGAGCCAGGAAAGAGAGATGTAAGCCGGACACACAGTTTGTTTGTTGATGACCTTAAGGTATATCAGGAATCACACAGTTTATTAAAGGAAATAAATGAAGTTATTGTACAAGCGAGTTTAGATACAGGAGCTTGTTATGGTGTTTCAAAATGTGCAGAAATTGTGTTCGAACGTGGAAAAATGGTGAAAGGTGAAGGATTGCAAGTGTTACAAGAACGGATGAAGACTTTAGAGCCAGATCAGGAGGAGATGTATAAGTTTCTTGGAGTTGAGCAGGCAGATGGTATCAAGACAAAGAAGGTATATGAAAGGGTTAAAGTAGAAATAACAAAGAGGCTGAAACTACTAATGAAATCCGAACTAAATGATGAAAACTTGATACAAGCAATTAATTCTAAGATTGTTCCAGTGGCAGCTTATCCAATGAATGTATGCAAAATGACAAAAGGTGAACTGAATGAGCTGGATCAAATTGTTGAAAGGGAATTGAGGAAGAACGACATGTTAGGGAGGCAAGCAAGTGATGAACGATTATGTCTAAAGAGAGACCAAGGCGGAAGGGGACTGAAGTCTATGAGAGATGTATATGCAGAAATAAGAACAAGAGTCGCTTGTTATATGTGCAAGTCAAATAATAAATGGATTCAGGCAGCATGGCATAGAGAAACAATAAAAGAAACTAACACAATCATTGACGAAGCAGTAAAAGCAATGATGGAAATTGATAAGACATTAGAATTCGTAGAGAATAGTGTAAGGCTAGAGGGAGAAATATTGGAATTAGAATGGAAGCCAACATGGAAGAAAGTGAAGGCAGAATTGAAGAAGGGTGGGGAAAAGAAAAGACAGGATTCTTACGAACAGAAAGAATTACAAAGTTGTATGTATAGACGACAAGAACAGGAATGCCATCTTTGGCTAAAACAAAGATTGACACCAAGAAAGACAGCATCAATAATGACACTGATTGAGCAAATGGTGGAGACAAGAGGATGGAAGGTGGCAAGGGGGCTAATGGAAAATGGAAGATGTCGATTATGTGGTGAATTCAATGAAACTGTTGAGCACCTTGTTGCTGGGTGTAAGACGATAGCCAACAGTGAGTACTTGGCACGGCACAATAGAGCGTTAATGGTAATGGCTATTGCATGGGCAAAGGAATACGGGTTGGTAGGAAAGAAACAAAGTGGTATATGGAAAATTGGCTGAGAGGACAAGTCTTGGAAAACAGTCGTGCCAAGTTAGTCTGGGATTTTGAGTTCAACTTACGTAAAACAACAACATCCAGGAGACCAGATCTGGTATTGGAGGACAAGGAAAGAAATAAGATCTGGATATGCGATATGGCATGTCCGCAGCAGGCAAATATAGCAGCTAAAAGAAATGAGAAAGTGACAAAATATCGACAACTTGCATTTGAATTAAGAGAGAGAAGACCAGGATATGATATAGCTATAATTCCTGTTGTCATTGGTGCTCTTGGTGGCGGTATGAAAGAAGTATTGCGTGATGTGGAAAGAGTATTTAGCGAACGCTTAGAACGAAAGAAATTAGCTGAGAAAGCAGTAGCAGAGATGCAGAAAACCGTATTAATGGACAGTGAAAGCATGGTTCGAAAAGTACTTTCAGGACTCGTCCAACACGAAGATTAGATATTGACTGTTTTTTTTTGTATGGAAGGTGTTGCTCATTTTTAGGACCAACAATATTTGAAGGTCCTTATTGTTGGCTATTTAACTGTAGCTATTTTGCTTCAATAATAATAATAATAATAATAATAATAATAATAATAATAATAATAATAATAATAATAATAATAATAATAATAATAATAATAATAATAATAATAATAATAATAATAATAATAATAATAATAATAATAATAATAATAATAATAATAATAATAAAATACCAATATATTAATACCAATTTGCAAACAATAGAGAAAAGATTAATCACCTTCTTTACATGGACGACCTGAAGTTGTATGCGAAGAGCGAGAAAGAACTTGATTCACTTATACAGACGGTCAGAGTGTTTAGCAAGGATATAGGCATGCAATTCGGGATCGAACAATGTTCAACATTGGTTATGAAGAGAGGAAAAAGGATCAAATCAGACGGAATCAAAATGCCAGATGATCAAGTCATAAAATCACTGAAAGAAGACGAAGGATACAAATATTTGGGTGTATTATAGGCAGATGAAGTGCAGGTAAAAGAGATGTAAGGGAAAGTCGGCAGTGAATATAAGAGAAGAGTGAGAAAGATTCTGGAGACAAAATTGAACGGGGGAAATGTCATCAAGGGTATTAATACATGGGCTATTCCTGTATTGAGATACTCAGCTGCTTTCCTTAATTGGACTAAAGCCGAGCTTCAAGAGATGGATCGCAGAACGAGGAATCTTTAACCATGCACAATGGACTTCACCCTAGAAGTAATGTCGACAGGTTATATATACCCAGGAGAGAAGGTGGAAGAGGACTCATGAGCGTTGAAGATACTGTTAATCTGGCAACGATTGGCCTGAAAAGAAAGCAAGGAGAAACTGCTAGTTGCAGCTAGAGGCGATACTGAGAATGAGGAACTTGAAACAGAGAATGAGTTTAAGAGAAAGAACACACAAGAAATGAAAGCCAACTGGAAAGAGAAAGTGATGCATGGACAATTCCTGAGAAAAACAGAGGATGTGACAGATAAAGATCGATGGTCGTGGCTACAAGAAGGAAGCCTGAAGAGAGAAACCGAGACCCTCATTATGGCAGCACAAGAGCAGGTAGTGAGAACAAACTTAGTAAATCCAAAAATTGATAAGACTCAAGAAGGCAGTACGTGTAGCATGTGTGGTAAAGCAGATGAGAGGATCAACCACCTCTTAAGTGAATGTAGTAAAATGGCACAAAAGCAGTATAAACGGAGGCATGATTGGAAAGGAAGAAAGATACATTGGGAGGTATGCAGAAAATATGGTCTTGACACAACCGATAGATGGTATGAACATGTGCCGCAAGCTGTATGCGAAAACGAAAATTACAAGATCTTTTGGGACTTTTCAATACAAACAGACCACGTCATCGAGGCAAGGAAGCCCGATATGATTACAGTTGACAAGAAAAACAACAAATGCCAGATTATAGATTTCGCTGTCCCATTCGATACCAGGGTTGCTGAAAAAGGAAAGGAGAAGATATTCAAGTACCAAGACTTAGCAAGGGAATTGAAAAACTGTGGAACAAAAAAGTTAAAGTTATTCCAGTTATAATTGGGGCGCTAGGAACAACACCAAAAGCATTGCCAAAAAGACTGAAGGAGATTGGGATCGATACCAGGATAGTAGAGTTGCAAAAGGCGGTGTTGCTACAATCTGCCAGAATTCTCCGACAAGTGCTTGAGATTTGAGGAAACTTGTTGTTACCAAAGCTCAAGAACATTAATCCACTGAAAAACAAAGAACAGTATCTGAAGTCAGTGTGTAACAGAGACAATAATAATGATGATAATAACAATAACGATGATTGAAAAAGAACGAGAGAAAATAGACCGTTACCAAGACCTAAAGTGGGAATTGAAAAGGATCTGGCAATGTAGCGATGTACAGGTAGTCCCCATTATCATCGGGGCTTTAGGCACTGTATCCAAGAGTTTCGGGAAATTGCTTGAACGCATCAGCCACAATATCTACTTCGGAACACTGCAAGAGGCTTGCCTACTTGGAACTGCAAGAACTCTGCGTTATGCGCTGAATATCTAAGGCTGCGGGTTGAAGCTTGATGTTCAGCTTAACTTTTCCAGTCAAACAATATCTTAGACTGTGGTATTGCAATAATAATAACGATAATAATAATAATAATGATAATAATAATAATAATAATAATAATAATAATAATAATAATAATAATAATAATAATAATAATAATAATAATAATGATGATGATGATGATGATGATGATAAGGGAGGAATTACGGACTATGGATAGAATGACAAGAAAAATGATGACAATGCACAAGGCATTACATCCTAGAGACAGCGTCTGCAGATTGCATTTACCAAAGAAAGAGGGTGGTCGAGGATTAATTGCAGTAGAAGATTGTATTGACCTTGCTAAACTGGGACTTGAAAGATATATAAGCGAGAGTGATGAACGATTGATAATCGCAGCAAGAAGAGAAATAGATACACCTAGTGAAAATGAAGAAGATTTCAAACGGAGAATGAAAATGGAGAGAAAAGTGGAGTGGAAAGAAAAAGCATTACACGGGCAACATTTGAGGCAGACGGAGAATATAGCTAGTAAGGATTCTTGGATATGGCTTACTAACGGGAACCTAAAGAAAGAAACTGAAGGTCTTTTGATAGCTGCTCAAGATCAGGCACTTCGAACAAACGTAATCAAAGCAAATATTGATAAAAGTCGTGATGACCCTAAGTGTAGGATGTGCAAGGAAGGAGACGAATCAGTAACTCATATCATAAGTCAGTGCAAGAAGCTTGCCCAGACGGAATACAAGATCAGACACGACAACGTAGCCAAAGCAGTTCATTGGGAGCTGTGCAAGAAAAATGGTTTAGATCATGTGGATAAATGGTATGATCATGAGCCTGAAAGTGTAATGGAAAATGAGAAATGTAAAATATTATGGGATTTCACAATTCAAACTGATCGAATGATCGGTGCTAGGAGACCTAACATCACAATTGTTAACAAAGAAACAAGAGAGTGCCAATTGATAGATATAGCATGCCCTGGCAACAATAAAGTAGCCGAGAAGGAAGATGAAAAGATTGACAAATACAGGGATTTAGCGAGAGAAGTCAGCAAATTGTGGAATGTCAAAGTTGCAATAATTCCTGTTGTGATAGGTGCATTGGGAACTGTGCCAACAATGTTGGAAAGCCGAATCAAGGAAATTGGAATTTCGATCAAAACAGCTCAAATTCAAAAGACAGTATTGCTAGGAACAGCAAGGATTTTACGAAAAGTACTTGAAATCTGATTTTGCTTGTTGCAATTTGATTTCAAGCTTACACGTCCAGTTTTAACTTTGAAAAATGAACAGAATAATAATAATAATAATAATAATAATAATAATAATAATAATAATAATAATAATAATAATAATAATAATAATAATAATAATGATAAGATGCTTGTAACATTGTTGCTCAAAACCATTACAAGAACTGGAGACATGACAAAATTGCTCAAATACTCCATTGGAAATTGTATCAGTTATATTGCTTTGATTACTCGGAGAAATGCTACGATCATAAGATAGAGAAAGTGTTAGAGAACGATGATGCCAAGATATTATGGGATTTCAAAATACAAACGGATAAAGTACTTGAACATTCACGACCTGACATAACAATTCACAAGAAAGCCAAGAAAGAATGCATTCTCGTTGACTTTGTATGTCCGTTTGATACCAGGGTGAAGGAAAAAGAAGAAGAAAAAATAGCCAAATACCAAGATCTGAAATATGAGATAAAACGAGTCTGGCAATGCTGCAGAGTAGAAGTTGTTCCAGTAACATAGGAGCGCTAGAAACAGTAACAAGAAGCCTATCAAGTTGGTTGGAAGTTATTGGAACGATTGACATTTTTAACATCGTACAAAAGGCCTGTATGTTTGTTGGGAACTGCAAGAATTCTTCGATATGCACTGGATACCTGAGGCTACGGGAAGTGACTTGATATCTAGAAGTACTACCAGCAATATAAACATTCTTAACTTGCTGTGCAAAAGCAATGAAATAATGATGATAATAAGAATAATAATTATCTATGATAATTAATGATAATTATTAATATGATAATTAATAATTATATTAATTGCAGCATACGATCATGTTCCACGTGACTTTCTGTTCAAGGTCCTAGCCATGCGTACCGGAGCAACTCTTCTCATAGCCATATTAAAGAAGATGTATGAAGGAACTACAGCATCGATAAACGGAATGAAAACTACTTTTGATGTACTAATTGGTTGTCGTCAAGAAGGACAGGAATCTCCTTGCATTTTCAATTGCTACTTTGACTACGTTCTTAAAGTTGCAGCACAGGAAATTTATAATGCATTTCCAGATGGTTGGGGAATTCCTTTCCAGTACAATATTCCACACTATTGTACAAACCGAAACCAAAGGAAAACTGGAAAGATGAGTGGATTAGAAATGATTAGATGGATTTTATATGAAGATGATGTGGTGCTATTCTGCAGAACAGTTAATGATGCAGAAAAGATTCTCACTATGCTAAACGACACTTGTAAGAGGTTTGGTCTGACGATCTCATTTAAGAAAAAAAAAACACAAATATTCAATGATGAAGATCTAGCGAAACGAGATTCTCGTATCAATATTGGATCAGAGAAGATAGATAATGTACAATCTTTCACATATCTTGGACAGGTCATAACAAACGATCCCAATGACTGTTTTACAATTCACAGAAGAGAGAGAGAGCTATAGGAAAATTTTACGAGCTTAAATCAGTATTATGTGATACTCATGTCAACATACCTACAAGGCGTAAGATCCTAGAATCATGTGTTAGATCAAGACTTACATATGGAACAGCTGCATGGCTTCAAAATGAACAAGAGCTAAAAAAAACTTGAATCCTGTTGAACCAATGCCTACGGGACATGGTGAAAGGTGGATGGAAAAGGAGGCATGTTCCTGAGATTGAAGATGACGAGGAAGCAAACTATGCCTTTATATACACAAATGAGAAAATTCAGAACATCCTCAAAACAACGCCATTAAGGAATTTCATATACAGTCAATACCTCAAGTATATTGGTCACATATGTCGCACAGAGAACACAGCACTAACAAAGATATTATTGTTTGCGAAAACAGAGAGGAAATACTACCGTGATCCATGGGGAAAGATTGCTGGGTTACTTGGAGTATCAAGTGATCAAGCTAAGAGGGCTACTCAGTCACGCAATGAATTCGCCGAGTTGATACGGAAACGTTTCAATTCGCCTCTGTAATGACAACGTTCATTGTTGGAGGAAGATACAGGTACAGGTACAGGTAGGTATTAATAAGTATTTGAAAGAAAAACGAAAGTGATAAAGGACAGTGTGGAGAGTTGGACTTTGTTGAAGAAAGGGTACTTAAAAAAGGAGACAGAAGGGATGATGATGGCGGCCCAAGATCAGGCAATTAGAACAAGATGGGTTCAGAAAAATATCGATAAGATGGATATCACTGAAAGTTGTAGGGTGTGCGGAGACAAAGAAGAATTCATCAGCCACATTGTATCTGAATGTAAACAATTAGCCCAGAAAGAATATAAAGTTAGTAGGTATGACAAGTTTGCATCTATACTACATAGGGACATTTGTAAGAAAAATGGATTCGAATGTGGTGATAAAAGTTATGAACACATCGTAGATAGTGAGAAAAGGTGTTGGAGAATGAAGATGTTAAGGTTTTGTGGGATTTTCCAATTCAAACCGATAAGAAATCGGATCATAACAGGCCAGATATCACAATGATTGACAAGAGAAATAAAGTATGTTGGCTAATTGATGTCGCATGTCCATTTGACACAAGAATAGACAAGAAAGAAAATGAAAAGATAGAAGCGTATACAGAGCTGAAATATGAAGTTCTGAAAGTATTTTGGACGGAAGTGCAGAAAGTCTTCATAGTCCCAATCATCATTGGAGCACTAGGATCAGTCGCAAGAAAGCTTGGAAAGAACTTAGAAATGATCAATTTTGTCAAAGGAGTGGAGTCATTTTTTTTTTTATCCATATAAAATGCTTACAATACATGTTTACCTACTCTACATATTAATACTATACAACTGCACAACACTACAGGGACAATAACGTGAGGAGCAAAATGGCATGACTACCCCACGTTCTTACATATAACACTACTAGGACAATACACAAAAGAAAACGAAGAATACTTGTAAACTAATCACTGTACGCTAACTACAACCTAAATCAATTAAAATGAACGCTTGCGGCAAAAGGACTGTGGGAAAGGAGTTTCAGAACAATTTCCCTGCTTCCCACCGAATTATGTCGAATTTGATCAATGGATTAATTGCAGAAGGCCAGGGTTTTCATTTGAAGATTATACCACTGTCTTTCCGCAACCGTTCATTTCCAGTAATTAAAATAATGCAACGTAACTACTCTAAATGACAGAAGAAACAGAAGACGAAAAAAAAAGTAAGGGGACTTGATGGTTACTTGGCGTATGACAAAGATTAAGGTGGCCTTAATCAAACCGACCGGTGTTGTGGATGAAAGCTAAAGTCAACTTGAGAATCATTCTGTTAAGATCAGAGGGTAGGTCTTTATTGCCATATAATAAATATTGCGTCAGGACCATATTTGAAAGGTTGTTATATCCGAATGGTCGTAATATTGCCAAAACTCCAGCGAGAAGATCTCGTCGCTGCAAATCAAACGAGGGGCAGAGCAACAAGAAGTGTTCAGTATCCTCAATGCCATCATTCGAAGGGCACATTGGATTTAAGGTATCCCTGAAATTGTGTTGGAATTTATGCAAGTTCAGTTTACTGAGACCAACCCTGAGTTGAGTAAGATGGGATAGGCCAATTGGGTCGTGAATACCAAAAACAGATTTTGCAGGGGGGCGGATTATCGCGAGTAGCTTTTTCTTAAAAGCAGCAACTGAGGGTGCAAGTCTAATCTCGGGATCCAGGTTGTTCCATTCAGTTAAGCAATTTGGATAAAAACTAGATTGAAATTTTTCTGTCCTTGCCAATATTTGTCCGACCACATCCTGGTTGCGAAGAGAATATTGCGACTTCCGAAGTGGCGGGATAGGATCCTTAGTATACCCAGGAGTCAGATTATTTATGAATTTGTAAAACAGAGTAAGTCGTCTACTCCACCTTCGTAGACTTAGCGATTCCCAACCAAGCTCAGCGTATACCTTCTCTCGTGATGTCCCCCTCCATGCGCCGGATACAGCTAGAGCAGCAGAATATTGAACGGATTCTAACTTTTCCATTTGATTCGGCAAAATGACGCTATGGCTAAATTCGCAAACTTTTGCAGGACTGTGGTAAATGACATCCCCATAATCTAAATGTGGTCGAACATACAGCTTGTATAATTCGTTTAAGGTGTGCCTGGGCAGATATTTGGAGAGATACTTCAGCATGCCAACGCCCTTCCTTGTTTTAGAGATAACTTCTTTGATATGAGTGGAGAACGAGAGTTTTGAGTCAAGGAACATTCCCAGATGCTTGTGTTCATCTACTACCTTCACAGGTGTGTTATTAAAGACGATTACTGGATGATCAACTGCCTTATTTTTCCTTGAAAATATTACTTCGACAGCTTGCTTTCGCGCATCAGGATTAAATGACATCCTCCAATCATGGGCCCACTTTTTTATCAACTCCAAGTCGTGATTCATATCACTGGCAGCTGTATTCGGATCTTGCACGATCGTAAAAAGCGATGTGTCATCAGCAAAAAGCTTAACATTACACTTCAAGTCCATAGTTAGATCATTTATGTAAACAAGGAAGAACAAGGGACCTAAAATGGAACCCTGCGGCACTCCAGCTGAAATATCTCCCCAACCAGAACACTGACCATTCAGCACAGTTCGCTGTTTTCGATTCTTCAGAAAGTTTTCAACAAGGGAGAGAAGTTGCCCTGAGACACCACACCGCTTGAGTTTGTAAATTAGACCATCATGCCATACCCTGTCAAATGCCTTAGAAAGATCAAGATAAACTGAGCGAACATCGAGGGGGGGGGATTACAATCGAAGGCCTTAAAAATTGTATGCGTTATAGAGATTAATTGGTTGATAGTGGAATCACCGGGACGAAAACCTGATTGATTTGGATTCAATAATTCACAAGAAACAAGGTGAGTGTATAATGAATCGTATACTAGTTTTTCAAGTATTTTCCCAAAAATTGGAAGGAGAGAAATTGGACGGTAATTCCCTTTGAGATTTTTCTCATTTTTCTTATGAACTGGCACTACATTTGCATGTTTCCATATTTCAGGAAATAATCCATGCCTCAAGCAGTTTTTAAAGATTATTTTCAATGGTAAAATCAATGCAGCATCACTTAGTTTTATCATCCTTACAGATATTTCATCCCAGCCATGTGCTTTATTAATGTTAAGTGCTCTGATTATATTTAGTATCTTTTCCTCAGAAATGGCAAACCCATCAATCAGTGGAGTTGTTACTGGATCATGTTGTGGAATCTGACTGCCTGTGTCAATTGTAGTACACTGAAGTATAAAATATTCATTGAATAACTGAGCCTTTTCTGTGAAATCTGTTATGAATAGCTCATTTTCTAAGAGGGGCGGTATTATAGGAATTTTGACTTTGTTAAGAACGGTGTTAATTAAGGACCAATATGTTTTTCTGGCAGTCCCAGGATTTGCTAAAGTTTTCCCAGCCTTCAGAAAGTAATTCCTTTTTGCATCCTCTATCAATTTCGAACCTTCACTTATCATCCTTTGAATTCCTTCAAATTTGTTTTCTGGTTGACCATTCCTAACAAAATTTTTATAGGCATGATTCTTTTTCCTCAAAAAGTTTTTAATAGTCCGTGTTATCCAGGGTGCTTGGCGAGGCCTAATCGTCTTAACCTCATTAGGTATGAAATTGGTATAAATGTTCAAGAGGACTTCATTAAGTAACTTAACCTGTTCATTAGGGCATGTCAAGTTTTCAAGATGCTCGCGCCAACGAAACATTGCAATACTTTTCCTAATTGCTACAAAATCAGCCTTGTCATAATGCCAAATCCTACGAGTGTACGGAGGTACTGGTATACTCGAAACAGATACTTTTCCATAAATAATTTGATGATGACATTGCTCATGCAATGACGGATGAACTCCAGATTCCACGATAAGGTTGGGCTGATCAGTGAAAATCAAATCAATACAGGACTTAGAATCACCCATCAAATGAGTTGGTTCTGAAATTAATTGATGAAGCCCAAGGTCAGATGTCAATGGCTCGAATTCTTTCCCTCACTGTTCTCAATATCTTTCGCCCACCATTGTGTTGACCGACAGTTAAAATCACCAGTGATAACAACACAGAAAGGATTTTCTGCGTGGATTTTGGATAACAACAGCTCAAAGTTGAGTGTAAAGTTTTCAAACTCACCCTGGTTCTGGCTGGGACTCCGATAAACTACCACAAAAAAGTATTTTTTCCTTTTTAATTTGATCTCGCATACAACGCACTCAGGGAGAGTCACCAAATCTGGACGATTTTTGGAGGGAAGGGAATCCTTAACGTATAGCCCAACACCACCTCTTTTAACATTTTGGGGATGGTTTTCTTTATGGAACGAGTAGCCATCTAGTGCCAGTCTTTCTTCATCGATGGTGCTGTCAAGGTGAGTTTCTACAATCCCAATTAAGTCATAATTATATACCGAATTATATGCTTCCATAAGAGAAACTCTTAAGAAATCATGCGCAGTAATACTATTTAGATTCCAAGTGCAAAAATTAAGCGTGTCAGGACCAGGATTAGTTTCAATATCACCACTGAGCAAAATCGTCCTGAAAACCAACCATTGCGCATGAAGTGTGTAACATGTTAAACACCAGATGTAAAAATAGGAATACAGAAAAAGAAACCGCCTGACTGCAGAATTCTTAAAGCAAATGAGACCAATGATAGCAAATGGGATTCGTTTCAGGAGTTCCACAGTCGTGTAAACTATTCTCTTTGCAAGTTGATGCAGACGGGCAAACAAAGGCAAGAAGCGTAACTGAGTTACCACAGTGTGCACTGCAAGAAACTGTGCTGCTAATGCAAATGGCAGAACAAGGATTGAGATTGCAATGAAATAGCAGCAAAACCAGTACAACTTAAGAACTTGAGTAAACACTGAAATAGGCCTAATAGTTTTGCTTACTGGGAGTGATAACAGTATTGTTGGACAAAAACACCCTATTGTTGCTCGCCATTGGTTGATTTCAACCGGCATCATCAAAAGAAAATTGTCTCGCTGGCCCCAACAGGCAATAAGTCATGTTGCAACAGTCATAAGTAAGTCCCAGGGAGAAACATAAATAAGTTACTGCACGATACACAAAACAAAGAAACACAAATATCACACAAACTCTATCAAAAGACAACGGTGAGTGCATGTGAGTTAAGATGCATGTCATTGCAGAAAGCTTGTCTACTGGGAACAGCTAGAATTATCAGAAAAGTGTTGGACTTTGGTTGCTAAAGAGAAAAATGACTTACTTTCTAAAGCTACGGGAGGTGGCCTGATAGTAAGATGAACCCAGTTGATTTCGATTATAAAATCTTCATCAGTGCTTTACAATGAAAACAGCCAAGTATTTATAGCTAAAGATACACTCATCTAAGAGTCTCTAAGGTATAACTATAACTTAGAATATTTGAAAACCCTTTATTTTGTGCCGAATTAAGGCCTCGTCCACACGTATCCGGTATTCTTGAAAACGCATCTTTTTTCATCCGTATTAATAAATATCCGCGTCCACACGAGGAGCGTTGTCGAACATATCCCGTCCACACGAAGACGCTGCTGCATTCAAACTCCGCTGTTCGAACTTTGACAAAAGAAAACAAACAATCAAAGTGTCCTTGCGTGATCCTCAAAGGTCCGTGCGCATGCTCTGATACGTCGTAAATCGATGCTATGACGTCAGCGTTTTCGAAAACCTCCGTTTTCACCCGTCCACACGACAACATGAAAACGGCGTTTTCAAAAAGATCCACTCTGGAGAGCGTTTCGAAAAGCTTCGTTTTTGGTGACCGAAAACACCGTCTCCGTGTGGACGCAAACCCAAATCGGATAGAAAAAATGCGTTTTCAAAGATATCCGGATACGTGTGGACAGGGCCTAAAACATGCTTTTCCGTTTTCGAATGAAAAATTCCCAGGTTGTTTTTCATCCAGCTTAAGCAGTTTAAAATCGACCAGGGACTATAATCCACGCTATTAAATCCAAGGACACTGGGCTAGATGGATACTCTAAACAAAATACCCTCAAAGGACCTGCTTTTTGCAAAATTGCTAAATCCCTGATGGCTAGATGAAGACTCCAAAATACGTTCTTCAAGGATCTGCTTTTCGTAAATTGCTAAAACCCTGATGGCTTGATAGAGACTCCAAGGTACCCCACAACGACCTGCTTTTCGTAAATTGCGAAATCCCTGATGGCCCAATGGAGAATCCAAAATACCCTCCAAGGATCTGCTTTTCGTAAATTACTAAATCCCGGATGGCCATATAGAGACTCCAGAATACCCTCCAGGATCTGCTTTTGGTAAATTGCTAGATCCCGGATGGCTTGACCGGGGGTTCTATCCTGCCATCGTGTGTATACTACACTGAGTATGTCAGAGTACACGCCCACCTATCTGATGTCCCAGATCAAAAATCTCTCTTTTATGTCGATAGAAGTTAAGCAATACCGCAAGCAAACATATCCAACTCAACATCCGCTGCCCTGTCATTTAAACCATTTGGTATGAAAGCCCCAATTTATATTGCCAAAACAACTCCTTGCGTCTAACCAAAAACACATCGTGAGCCCCATCTATAATTTTTACACTAACCGAAAATGTACCCTGGTGACCCTCGCCGAAAAAATGAGCAAAAAAGTTGGCCTGCGGGACTGGCTTACCACTTTCAAGGCTGCCATCATTGTATATGCAGGCATAGGTGCGATAATAGGACTTATAAACATTAAATCGTTGTCGAAACTTATTCGTCGTGCTACCAGCATATTTTTTGTTGCAAATATTACATTGCAACAGATAAACCACATTTTGCGAGTTGCAATTGTATGCCCCTGAAAAGTTGGTAAAAGACCGAGATTCATTAAAGTTTCGGAAAGTGTCCCCCTCCACGACAGTGGGGCAGATTTGACAGCCCCTTCTACCGTTGCACCTAAAAGTACCCTTCTCCACCTGTTCCTCTACCGATGGCTTAAGTTTCGCCCTTACTAAAGTGTCCTTAAGATTTTTTGCCCTCCGAAAAGATATAAACACTTTATTCTGAAAGATATTTCGATGGTTATCATCTACAAACAACGCATTTGAACAATTTCGCAAAATTTCGTGCGCTTTGAAGAATGCAGGATGGTAGGTAAGCACTAGAGGTATGCGCGAATCATCATTGTGCTTTTGAGGGCGATTCACAGAAGATCTCTACGATCCAGCCCCTTGACCCTGTTGACTTGGCTATCAATTCCCCCCTTACTATTTCCCCTGTCCAGAAGGTATGTCTCCAGCTCTTCGAGCCGTTTTGCAAAGAGCCTTACTTCTGAACGAATACGACGAGAATACGACGAAGGCGGAGAGCTTGCCTGTACGGTCTGCCCCGCTTCGTATGACTCGGGTGGCATGAAGAATGGTGGAGAAGTTGATGTGTATCAGTCGGTTTCGTGTATAAATCGGTAACAATCCTGTCATATTTTTTACTTACCTGAACATCCAGAAAATGTATTGTCTCCTTAGAGTATTCTGCGGTGAACTTAAGTGAGTGACGTGCTGAATTGAGGAAATCAATGAATTCTAACAACTTTTCTCCCCGTGTGTCCAGACTAAAAATACGTCATTGATGTAGCGCCACCATAACCATGGTTTTTCTACATGATGGTCAAGGAGTCTTTGTTCCAAAGCTGCTAGAAACAAAATTGCATATGATGGTGCACATTTTGTTCCTATAGCTGTCACCCTAACGTGCTGATAAAAATCACCGTTAAACTCAAGAAAATTGATTTTTGACAGCAATTTCGTCAATTCAACTAGAGTTTCTGTTGAAACCGATTGATCACCTGTAGAATCAAGCGCTTCGCGTATGGACTCCAACCCCTCCATACAATGATGGCAGCCTTGAAAGTGGTAAGCCAGTCCCGCAGGCCAACTTTTTTGCTCATTTTTTCAGTGAGGATAACCAGGGTACATTTTCGGTTAGTGTAAAAATTATAGATGGGGCTCACGATTTGATTTCGGTTAGACGCAAGGAGTTGTTTTGGCAATATAAATTGGGGACTTTCATACCAAATGGTTTAATTGAAAGGGCAGCGGATGTTGAGGTGGATATGTTTGCTTGCGGTATTGCTTAACTTCTATCGACATAAAAGAGAGATTTTTGATCTGGGACATCAGATAGGTGGGCGTGTACTCTAACATACTCAGTGTAGTATACACACGATGGAAGGATAGAGCCCCCGGTCAAGCCATCCGGGATCTAGCAATTTACCAAAAGCAGATCCTGGAGAGTATTTTGGAGTCTCGATATGGCCATCCGGGATTTAGCAATTTACGAAAAGCAGATCCTTGGAGGGTACCTTTGAGTCTCTATCAAGCCATCAGGGTTTTAGCAATTTTGCGAAAGAAACAATGCTGTGTTTGCGTACTTTCTTTGTTCTATTTATGGAGAAGCCTATTTACCATTGCACACTCCCTTTAGGGGTATTTTGTTTGGAGTCGCCATCTAGTCTAGTGTCCTTGGTTTTGATGGCGTGGATTCTAGTCCCTTGTCGATTTTAAACTGCTTAAGCTGGATGAAAAACAACCTGGGATTTTTTCATTCGAAAGCGGAAAAGCATGCTATAATTCGGTACAATATAAAGGGTTTTCAAATATTCTACATTATAGTTACACCTTAGAGACTCTTAGATAAGTGTATCTTTAGCTATAAATACTTGGCTGTTTTTATTGTAAAGCACTGATGAAGATTTTATAATCGAAACGTCTGGTTTTAAGGTAACGATGTTTAGTTTTAACATTATTGTTAAGTTATTGCATGTGTCTTAAAGAGAATGGTCACCAAAACAAGATTACCAAACTACAACTTGTCGTACAAGACACGGGATTTACTGAAAGAGTTTGGAAACAAAATCTCACAACGTTTTTACTTTACTTTTCTGTTAATTTTTGAAGATGGTTTAAGTTTATTTAATAATGATGATAATAATAATAATAATAATAATAATATTAATAATGATAACAATAATAATAATAATGATAATAATAATAATAATAATAATAATAGTAATAATAATTAATTAATAATGATAAAAGTTAAAAGAACATATAAAGAGTTTGAGACTACCAGATGACATTCACTGCTTCCAGAAGTCAGCACTCCTTGGAACAGATGGCATACTGAGAAAAGTATTGAGTGTCTGAGGCTACTTGTTGTAGCTTGACATCTGATGAACAATTCCTCCAGACTTTGACCTTTAGGAGTGAACTCGAAGATAATAATAATAATAATAAGAATCTACAACTTGCAGGAAAATGATAAATGCAGATTGTGTGGTGATGCGGCCGAGAATCTTACGCACATTGTTAGTGGTTGCAAAAAACTTGCCCAAAAGGAATATAAGCGTAGACATGACAAAGTGTTGTGCTTCATCCATTGGCTCTTATGCAAGAAATATGACCTGGAGCATACAGACAAATGGTATCAACATCGGCCGGCTCCTGTTGTAGAAAACAAAAGATACAAACTCTTGTGGGATTTCTCTATTCATACTGATCGAGTCATAGAGCATGGAAGACCGGATATCATCATCGTAGATTGGGAAGAAAAAGAATGCTTTATCATTGATGTAGCCATTCCTGCTGACCAAAACATTGCAGACAAAGAATGGGAGAAGATCAGCAAATACAGTGAGCTAAAGCTGGAAGTAATGAGATTATGGAATGTTAAAGCAAAGTGATTCCAATAGTGGTTGGGGCACTTGGCTCTATTCCCAAAAAGTTAAAAGAACATTTGCAGAGTTTGGGACTACCAGATGACATTCACTGCATCCAGAAGTCAGCCCTCCTTGGAACAGCTTGGATACTGAGAAAAGTATTGAGTGTCTGAGGCTACTTGTTGTAGCTTGACATTTGATGAACAATTCCTCCAGACTTTGACCTTTAGGAGTGAACTCGAAGATAATAATAATAATAATAATGATAATAATAATAATTATAATAATAATAATAATGATAATAATAATAATCATAATAATCATAATAATAATAATGATAATAATAGTAATAATAATAATAATGATAATAATAATAATAATAATAATAATAATAATAATAATAATAATAATAATAATAATAATAATAATAATAATAATAATAATAATAAAATCAAGGAAAGGAGAGAAGAACTACGAATTGAAAAGTATAAGAGCAAGAATATGCAAAGTGAGCATTACAAAGGATTTGACTTGGAGAGTCATCAATGGTTAGAATGTAATATAAGTAGATTCAAGGAAGGCTAGTGCTATCATCAACATGCAAGATCAAATGTTCGAAACAAGAGGGTGGAAAGCAAGCAGAGGGCTGAATGTGACAACGGAGAATTGCAGACTATGTGACACACATGATGAAACTGTAATGCACATCTTGTCTGGATGTAAGGTTCTGGCAGGAAGTGACTATCTAAAGCGGCATAACAATGCATTAATGGTTCTCACAGTCGAATGGGCAAAGCAAGAGAGTCTGTTATCCAGAGATTCTGTATGGTATAAGCAAAAGTGGAGTAAAGGAACTGTGCTGGAGAAAAATGGTAAGAAGATCTGCTGGGACTCTGAGTTTACCATGATAAAAACAACCAGTGCAAGAAGACCAGATTTAATGATTGAAAATGATGATGAAAAGAAGTTATGGATTGTGGATATGGCGTGCCCTAATGAAAAGAACATTGGTGAGAAGCACCGTGAAAAGCTCTCTAAATATCAGCAATTGGCCTTCGAGATACGAGAGAAAAGACCAGAGTATAGAGTTGAAATAGTACCCATTGTGATTGGCTGTTTGAGAGGAGGAATGAAGCAAGGTGAAAAAGATCATAAAGGAAGACGAAGGAGTTAGATGGACGTGTAATGAAATGCTGAAGACTGTCCTATTCGAAGGTGAAAGTATGCTGAGAAAGACATTGTCCGGTATAATCCAGAAGGACTAAAATTAGAACTATTAGCGTAGTAGATAAGCTTTTGTGAGCTTCTGATGTAAACAGGGCTACCAAATCTTGTTAGCCTGACACCCTTGACCCTCGGCCAGATGTAACCCAAGTATATTGAAACTCGGGATTTTTCCGACTTATGCCACATATTGCCAGGGATGAGGGGCAAAGGCCTGTTCAATTGCAACATTGTTCAGGTTGCAATATTGTAAAGTAATAATAATCAGTAACTATTAATAATCAGTAACTATTAGTAATTAGTTATTATGCATAATAATCAGTAAGCATCTTTCTTTTCCATTTCTTTTTTCTCAGTTCATCTGGTGCAAAGGAGTGCTCTTCAAGCTGTGGTAAAAGCCCAGACATTGCAAGAACGAAATGACTCAAAAAATCTGTACTTTTAGGAACTGCCAAGAGTGTTGAGAAAATTTCTTGAGATCTAAGATCATGGGTTGTGATCCGATCTCAGGAAACATCAAGAACAAGCCAGTTTTAACATCAGAACTGTGGATCTCAGTATAGTAATAATAATGATGATAATAATAATGATAATACAAAGTTTGTATAGCGCCCCTATACTAATGTACTCAGCAGCGCTCTACAATTTACGATTCCTAATAATGTCCGTTTAAAAGACTAAAACCTAAATAATAGATGATGAAATCGCTTGTCAAGATAGGATTTATTAGGGTTTCTAGTGGAATTTCACTATCTGTATAGATTGTCGTACATTGGAGTATGAAGTAGTCATTAAACAACTTGTGGAGTGCCAAAAGCAAAAAAAAATCATATTTTCATTGTCAAGCTATATTTTCATTGTTATTCGAATATACACATTGTAAGTGTCCAATTTTAATTTCTTATTGGAACTATATTTACAATGCTTGTGTATGTTTTCATTGAAACTCCAAATTTTTATTGCAATCGTATATATTTATTGCATGCTTATATTTTCATTGCAACCTTATAATTACATTACAAACGCAAAGTTATATCGAAAGAGAATGTTCTTATTGCAAGAGCATATTTTCATTGTTAGCGCATATTTTCATTGTAAGCATCGAAAACTTTCTCACGCTCTGCTAAATATTTCTCACGCTGTTCAAAATATTTCTCACGGTCCAGCGGGAATTAGGAACCATGAATCGGGAACCGGGATGGGGATGTGCAGACACAATGTGAAACGGGGAAAATAAAACCCCGGTGGGTGCAATGCAACTGTCAAAGGTACACCACGCTCGCCCGTACTATTTCATAGAATACCCTTTTTTCTGACTTTCTAGTTAGCGAAAGACCCTTTATCACGGAAACCATGTGAAGGTAACCTACTTTAAAAGGAGTATCACTATTCACTGATCCCTAGAGGAAATCTGCACAGTAGAGATAATGGTTTGAGAGTAGTCTGCGACCTTTGCACTTGTATTGCAATTCTTAATTACTGATATGTTTCATAGGAAAACAGTAGCTCCCATAAAACTTAGGGTATCAAATTGCTTTCAAGCCAGTTGAAATTCACTATTTTTCAGGGTCTCGACTCCAACAGCATTTAACTGTTTTTTGAGATATTTTCTAGGGTAAAATGCCCCTTATTTTGAGATTCTAGGTCCTGGGACTTTGTTTCAGATATACCCCTTTCTCAGGGAAATCATGTATGAGCGTAGTGTCATATTTTCATTAACATTGCATCCACCGGGAATTTTTTTTATATCCATATAAAAATTTACAATACATGCTAGATCTACGTTCTGCTATACTTTCTAATTACTCTACAACAATACAACACTACAGGGACAAGACCTCAAGGAGCAAGAGACAATGACTATCCTGTGGCCATTAACATAAAGACATGCAAAAAAACAGTTAGTAAATTAAGATTAGATACTAAAACATAGTGGAATCTGTTCCACATTGGATGTCAGGCCAGCATAGGCGCGTGAAGGCATACGTATGCTGTCAGGTCAGGGTTGAGTTAACGATATCATTCGTCAGAAATGATAGCGATTTAGAAAAAGAATTTCGTTAACCCCTTTTTTGTGCTTAACATCAAATGTGAAACAGACTTACAAAAGAAATAGGGAAAAACGTAAATAGTGGCTGTGTGGCGTAAAACAAAAGTTTAAAGTTATCCAAGCCGACCCGTTTTGTGAATGAAATTTAGAATAAGTTGGAGCAAATTTTTATTTACGTCATCAGGAAGCTCTTTATTACCATAGAATAAGTATTGTACCAGAACGTTGTTTGGAAGGGTATTGATTTGGACAAATGGTCGTAAAAATTCCGAAACTCCAGCAAGAAGATCTCGTCGTTGAATGTCAAATGAAGGGCAAAGCAACAGGAAGTGCTCCTTATCCTCAATGCCATCATTCGTTGGGCACATTGGGTTCACCGTATCGCTAAAGTTGTGGTTGAATTTGTGAGGATTCAATTTACTGAGACTGACCCTTAATTGAAAAAGATAACCTAACCACCGGGGATAAAACCATTACATGAAAACCAGAATGGGTTCCAACCAACAATATTACCTAACAGAGCAGATACTGGCGTAAGATTCATGAGGTGTCTCGAAATAATATCGATGAAACGAAAATTGAAGTCTGCATTCAAAGCATTTAAAAACTAAGAAATCCTAGGAGACTTTTCCCAGGTTAAAATGCCTGTAAAGATTTAAAGACTGCTATCACCTTCAGACCTAGACGTGTTGGTGTTTTCTTTTGTTTATCAAGCCCATTTGTAGGTTCAACACGATTGCTAGTACTGCAATACTATATGGCTTTCTGTTGAAGTTCTAACGAGCGATTGACTTCACCCTCGCCCTCATTTTGTATTAAGCCTAAAATTCCGGCCTATGAAATACAGAACAATCCCAAAGGCTTGATGTTAAGAAGAGAGTGCAGAAATGATCTTAAATTCATAGAATGATATGAAGGTTGAAAGCAAGATGACGCGCATTCTCACCAATCAGGATAGCACAAAGGATGAATAAGAAGAATATGGTCTCATTTTAAAATCGACTCATGAAAGTGTGCTATGTTAGGAGCTGTCCTAGGACCTAGAAATTGCTTTCACGGACGACTTGTTTTGCATTTAATTATCAGAATATTCACTGTTCTGCATTTGAATAGGATTACGTTGCTATGCCGTTGCGAAGGAAGAACATTCGTTTCCTCAAACAAGGAATCGTATGTGTGCTTCAAGGTTTCGACGTTTCGTGAGGAGATTTGTTGTCCTTTTGAGCTAGAATTTTCAGCCAATGAGGACCTGCCGCATCAACTCTGAATGTTTTCAATCACGAACCCATTCTGAGTACAAGAATTGCGACGATAATCATGTTCATATTCAAAAAAGACACTCCAAGTTGTTTTCCAGAAGACACTCCAATATTGTTTTCCAAAGACACTCCAATAGTGTTTTCCAAGGGACACTCCAATATTGTTGGTTCTGGCTCACGAACTGTGGCCAGAAGGAAACACCAGTTTGAAATTTTTAGCCTATACAAGCCAGGACCGTAGGAAGCATCTCATACTTGGGGGTGTGAAACTTCAAGGGAAGATTCTTCATGTTTACTGCAAAATCTTGGTGGCATGTGCCCCAGTGCAACTTTTGCGCAACTTGCAGTCTTTTTGGCAACTTTTAGGAATGTTGGCAACTTTGCATTGAGAAATTTGCCCTTATTCTAGCAATGTTACATACAATTCCAATGATCTTTTATTCCTTCTCTGCAACCACGAACCTATCCTGTCTTTCATGGAATGGTTTTTTTTCCGAGTCTTACATGGGGTCTGCACGTCCCCATCCCGGTTCCCGATTCCTGGTTCCTAATTCCCGCTGGACCGTGAGAAATATTTAGAACAGCGTGAGAAATATTTAGCAGAGCGTGAGAAATTTTTCGATGCTTACAATGAATATATGCGCTAACAATGAAAATATGCGCTTGCAATAAGAATATTCTCTTACGATATAACTTTGAGCTTGTAATGTAATTATAAGGTTGCAATGAAAATATAAGTATGCAATGAATATATACGATTGCAATAAAAATGTGGAGTTTCAATGAAAATATACACAAGCATTGTAAATATAGTTCCAATAAGCAATTAAAATTGGACACTTACCATGTTTATATTCGAATAACAATGAAAACATAGCTTGACCTTAAAATATGATTTTTTTGCTTTTGGCACTCCATAACAACTGAGCCTTTTCAGCAAAGTTAGTTATGAATAACCCATTCTCCAATAAGGGTGGTATTATGGGAATCTTTGCCTTATCAAGAACGGTATTGATTAAAGACCAGTACGTTTTGCTAGAGATTCCAGCATTTGCTAAGGTTTGTCCTGTCTTACGAAGGTTTTTTTCTTTGGCATTCTGAATAATTTTGGCACCTTCCGATATCATACTTTGTATTCCCTCAAGCTTGTCATCTGCCTGGCCGTTCTTCACGAAGGTTTTATAGGCATGATTCTTTTTCCTCAGAAAATTTTTGACAGCCGATGTTATACAGGGTGCTTGGCGAGGTTTATCCGTTTTAACTTGGTTAGGAATGAAGTTAGAATATGTGTTCAAAGGACTTCTTTTATTAGTTTCACCTATTCATTTGGGCGTGAAATTTTATCAAGGTGCTCGTACCAGCTAAAAATTCGATGCTTTTCATAATGCCAACAAAATCTGCCCTATCATAGTGTCAAATGCTGCGGGTATAAAGAGATAATGATATGTTTGAAACAGAAAGTTTCCAATGAATAATTCTGTGATGACACTGCTTAGGTAGTGACGTATGAACACCAGACTCGATAAAGAGGTTTGGTTGATCTGTAAAAATGAGATCAATGCAAGATCTACAATCGTGGCCAAAAGTTATTGGGCGATTGATCAAAACCTAGATATTCGCTAGTAAAAGGCCCCCCTTCCCCCCATGTCAATGTTGTTGCAAGAGACTGCACGTGAAATCAGTTCATAAACCATCTTGTCATGGAAAACTACGACATTGGCACCGGGGGGAGGGGTTTGGAAAGCAGCAGAGGGCTAAAACTGTAAAGATGCTGTATTTATGCCTTCTCCCGGTAGCTGTCCAGTAACCTTTTGGCCACGATTGTCTCCAGAAATGAAAATACATAGTGCCTTATAGCTGTTCATATGAGCCACAAAAGAGGTCAATTTATCAATCAATCAGTGGTTTCTACAAGATCAATGCTTGATTGAAAATTTTATCCACTTTAAAAGTCAATCTGACGTCATAGCACATGCCGCAAAAGCAAACTTTGCGTTTGGAGACAACGGTTGTATTAAAAAGGTATATTCTACGAAATTCTCCACAGATAAGAGACTATGTATGCAGTATTCACAAAAAAGGGAAAATTCAAGCATCAGAGTTGGAAAAAAAATATTTAAATAGCTTGTTAACGAGGGCCAAAATTGAAAAAATGTCCCTTTTTCGCATATACCCGCTGTATATCAGGACTTTAAGATCTGCGCCACGAGTTGCCACGAGTTGCCAAAACGAGTTACCATTTTACTTGTAGGCTTCAGTGTGGACTTCAACGAGTTACCACGAATTACCATTCCTTTTTTTAAAAATAATATAGTATATTATTTATAAAAAAATAAATGGTAACTCGTCACTTCTCATACTGAGGCCTGTAGAAAAAATGGTAACTCGTTATGGTAACTCGTGGTAACTCGTGGACAGCCTGACAAATGTTGCAAAGTCTTGCTTGAAATGTGGCCCTGAAACTGTTAGGAGAATGTCCAGGTATCATTGTCAGCTATAACTAATCATGCAAAGCAATGGGGGCAACTTGCAGTGGACATGCGGCTCTGTACTGTTATTTGAAGAATGAATTCAAAGATTATGCATCAAATCAAGGAACTAGAAATTTCTCCCTACGCCGTTCATTTTCATCGTTAGTGGATATATCGTAAGCCCCTTTGCTGAAAGTGTAACTCTGGAGACTACTTGACAAACTAACATGGCTTTCACCCTGGTATCATCCGTATTTTCGATTTAAGAGAAGCAGTTCCTAGCATAGCATCACTATCACCACCTACAGACAATCGTGGCCAAAAGTTATTGGACGATTGATCAAAACCTAGATATTCGCTAGTAAAAGGCCCCCCTTCCCCCCATTTCAATGTTGTTGCAAGAGATTGAACGTGAAATCAGTTCATAAGCCATCTTGTCATGGAAAACTACGACATTGACACCGGGGGGGGGGGTGCTTTGAAAGCAACATAGGGCTAAAACTGTAAAGATGCTGTATTTATACCTTCTCCCGGTAGCTGTCCAGTAACCTTTTGGCCACGATTGTAGAATCACCCATAATGTGAGGTGGTTCAGATATTAGCTGATGAAGACCAATGTCAGCCGATATTGACTCAAATAGTTGTCCTTTGTTATTTTCAATGTCGTTTTCCCACCACTGAGTTGATTTACAGTTGAAATCACTTGTAATGTTGACGCAAAATGGATTTTCAGCTCAAAATCTTTTGTGAAATTATCAGATTCATTCGGATCCTGACTTAGACTTCTTTAGATTACGGCCAAAAAGTACCTCTCTCCGTTTATTTGGATCTCATGCACAATACAGTCGGGGAGGGTCACTAGATAAGAACTTCTTTTTGAAGGAAGGGAATCTTTTATGTATAACCCAACACCGCACTCTTTTCACATATTGTGGATGGTTGTCATTGATAAAAGTATAGCCATCTAGTGCTAGTTTCTTTTCGTCAATGGTGCTATCAAGGCGAGTTTCTACAATCCCAGTCAACTGTCATAATTATATACCGAGTTATATGCCTCGATGAGTGAAACTCTTAAAAAGTCATACGCGGTAATACTATTCAAGTTCGTAGTGCAAAATTCAGTGTCTCAGGGCCAGGATTTCTTTCTACATCTCCACTAACCAGAATTGTTCTGAAAGCCAGCCATTGCATATGAAGCGCGTTGCATGTTATGCACCCAATACAAAAATAAATATACAGGAAAAATGATGCTGGACAGCCATGCACTTACATCGCACTAGGTGTATGATACCCATCGGGATTCGTTTGAAAAACTCCAAAGTCGTGTAGATTACTATCCTCGCAAAATGATGCACAGTGGCGAAGAAAGGCAGGAAACGTAACTGCGCTGCCAACGAGTGCACTGCAAGGAATTGTATTATTAGTGCCGAGGGTAGAACAACAGTTGGGACAGATGCTTTAGGTTTTCATTGATGACCTGATGTGCTAGTGTTTTCATTTTGTTTAGTTCATTTGAAGATATGTTCTTTGAAATCAAAATAATCCTCTTAGAACAAGCCTGAGTCAGGCATTTTCAAATTGAGATTTCTGATTCATTAGTACAATTTAGAGACTCTATATTCATGTCAGCATTTTTGAAGTTCCCTTTGACTTCCTTGCTGCCATCATGATCATGCATGCCATTATTTGATTGATTTCCAAAATTTTCAGAGATTTTCTTTGACTCCACTACGAAATCTTTCTTGGAAAAAATTTGGTCTGTAGTTTGAAGTTTAATCAACGGCTGCTCAGTTTCATCTTCGTCAAGGCCCAATGATTTGATGGCCTCATTTATTATGTTCTTCTTGCAGCTTCCACCTTTTTTGTTGCTGGCCAGCAGTTTACTGCTTATTTCTAAAAGTTTGCTGTCCTGGGTTGTTATGATTACTTTTTCTCCGCTCAATCTTTTATCGCAAGATGTATCGGCCTGTTAGGTATCATCTGTGCTCGGTGCTGCTGTGGCCGTCTTTGACGTACGCCACGCTTGACCTTTGACTAGATTTGGGCCGGGACAGGGGACTTTTGGGACGGGCTTTCGGTGTGCTTTTATCAAAGGAAATGCGATCTCAGTACAAACTGCAGCAACCTTTGACACTATGTTCAAGTCTTCCAAAGCTGATAACGAACCAAATTTGAATATGTAGGCGTTGTTGATGCGGATGTCTTACAAAGACGTGTCACTCTAGTGTCGTTTTGGTTTGTCTTCGGTTTTGGTTTGATTTGTTTGGCTTGTGAGGAAGGCCAGCGTGTAGCACTTGCTGTCTATTTCAGGTCTGCAATAACATATAGCTCCGCGTGGATGATCATTCATGTTTTTAATCATGTCAATTCTGTTTAGGTTTCTTCTTGTAATCGCAAAGCATACTATGGGGAAATCCCGCATAGAACTGAGTGAAGCTGAGTCCCCATTAGCAGCAAGAGAAGATTCACACCGAGGAATCGTCAAGGCGTTTGAATGTCTTGAGCAATCCCGGCAAACTTTCAAATATGACAGAAGGCTGACTGGATCAAGTTCTATGGACGCAGCTTTACAAGAGGTTCGTATTTTATTTATCCAGCAACGCCATATAACAAAATAACTCTTCAGAAAGTTGACCCAATGGACCTGATTAGTGTGGAGAGTTGAGGGTTACACATAAGGTGAATAACACCACAAGGATATAATTTCTCCGAACCTCCTGCTACCATGATATTTGTTTACTGATCCCACCTATACGTTCTGGTAATAGGACTCTTCTGACAGGCAGCATCCACCTTCTGCGCCCAGGGGGTCACTCAGCACATACGCATACAAGGGGTTCATTCCGAAAAAGTTTCAGCTGATCTACAGTTGAAATCACCGGTAATGTTCGCGCAAAGTGGATTTTCATTTCATTTCATTTATTCTTATTTAGACACAATACCCTATCAGCATAACAAAGTAAACATGAATATTAATAATATCAAGAAAAAATAAAGCTGCTCTTCCAAGGGGTTGTGTTTGTGTCCCTCTACCTCAAGAACTCCCTCAATCTTACTTTGAAGGAGCTCAATGAGGTAGAGTCTCGTATTTGCTTTGGGATCTCGTTCCAGGCACTTGCTCCCTGGTACCCAAAGACTTTTTGCAGTACTCAAGACGAAGCCGAGGAATTTCGAAATCATCAATTTTTCTTGTGTTATATCTCGAAATATTCGACCTAGGAGTGAATTTATTTTTGAGGTTCTCTGGGCAGAGTCCATTGTTTATCTTGTATGTAGTAATTAGCCTGTCATATTTTATTAGATTGCGTACATCGAGCCAATCACATACCCAGCCATCTTTGTGCCATGCGCATTCAATTAGTCTGCGTGCCCTGTTTTGCAGCCTCTGTAGGGATTCCAGTTTTGTGTTTGACAGACATCCCCAAATGACACTGCAATATTTCAGATGGCTTTCAATCAATGCTCGATAGCATCAGTATGCATCTTAGATAGCATCAGCTCAAAATCTATTGTAAAATTATCAAATTAAAATTATGGAAAAAGAAAATGCAATTTTCCACGGGTGAGCGGTATCCAATGCTCATGAATTGCTCTGGGACTGAAAATCTATCGTAATTGTTTGAAAATCGATGTCTTATAACTCTTGAGAGAGGTGAAACGCCCATTGTGTAATATTCTATGTAATGAGAATCCTTACAATTTGATCAATGTTTTAGACCTTTTGCAGCCATTTTGCAATCATGAAACTTTCATAATGCTTTTACTGATACTTCTAGTGCCGGTAAGGCAGCGAGGAAAATAAAAAAACCCAATCTTTCGGCTCTTAATTTGAATCATTCAAATCTGATAAGTGTGGAGAGTTGAGGGTGAGACTGATTGAAGAAGCTAAGCGGAATTATTTCGTTAAGGCTGGGAAGACTTTGGCAAGTCCTGTGACCAGCAGCAAAACTTACTGGACTTTGATAAGCACTGTTCTAAAGAAAGTTAAGATTCCCATGATCCCACCTCTTCTAGAAAACGGGCTGTTTGTGATGGATTTGACAGAAAAGGCACAGATTTTTGATGACTATTTATACTTCAATGTACGACCATTGACACAGGCAGTGAAATCCCACAAGATACTCGAGTAACTGCGACTCTGATCAGCGATTTTGTCATCTCTGAGGAAAAGATACTTAATATCATAAGATCACTTAATCCTAATGAAGCACATGGTTAGGATGAAATATCTGTGAGGATGATAAAGTTAAGCGATGTTTCATTAGTTCTTCCACTTAAAATAATTTTCACAAACTGTCTCAGGCGTGGATTATTTCCCGAAATATGGAAATTGGCAATTGTAGTGCCGGTTCACAAGAAGAATGAGAAAAATCTGAAAAGGAATTACCGTCCTATTTCTCTGTTACCAATTTTTGGGAAAATACTTGAAAAACTCATATACGATTCTCTATACTCGCACCTTGAATCACAAGAACTGCTTAGCCTAAATCAATCAGGTTTTCGTCCAGGAGACTCGACGGTCAACCAGCTGCTCTCAGTAACACATACCATATTTAAAGCTGTCCGTTCTGTTTATCTTAATATTTCTAAAGCATTTGATAGGGTGTGGCACGATGGTCTAATCTATAAATTAAAACGATGTGGTGTCTCAGGGCAACTTCTATCTCTAATCCAAAGTTTTCTTAAGGATCGAAAGCAGAGGACTCTGGTTGGAGAGATCTTTCAGCAGGGGTGCCTCAGGGCTCTATTCTAGGACCTTTATTTTTCCTTGTGTACATAAATGATCTAGCCATAGGTTTGAAGTGCAATGTTAAGTTATTTGCTGATGATACGTCATTGTTCACAGTGGTAAAAGATTCTAATACAGAAATAGTGTCAGGAGTTCCACAGGGCTCAGTTCTCGGTCCACTGTTCTTCAATATCTTTGTCAATGACTTCATCTTCGCTATGAAGTCCTCCCATGTCTGCAATTTTGCAGATGATAATACCGTGTGTGCATGTGACAAAGATGTCGAGTCAGTGGCAATGAGACTTGAGGATGACATCTCTAGAGCTCTTGACTGGTTCAAAGATAACAGAATGGTGGCAAATCCCAAAAAAATTCAAGTATTGTTTCTTGGCCTAAAGCAGCATCAAGAATTTTTCTTAGAAATAGAAAACAAATCAATTGATGTGACAAGGTCTGTCAAACTACTTGGGATAAGTGTTGACGATGAGCTGAAATTTGACAAGCACGTGAAAACACTGTGCCAAAAAGTTAGCAGAAAAGTCAGTGCGTTCTCAAGGGTCGCACCTTACATCGACGAAAAGAAAGGGAAGATCCTGTACAATACATTCATAATGTCAAATTTCAAATATTGTCCACTTGTCTGGATGTTTTGCGGTAAAACGCAAAACAAAGAAATAGACAGAGTTCACAAAAGAGCCTTGAGAATACTTCTTGAAGACTATACATCGAGCTTCGATGAGCTTCTTCAAAAGATTGATGACACTAGGGTCCATGTAAAAAATCTACGAAACTTGATGGTAGAAATATACAAGTGCTTATCGTGCGAAAATCCCTCCTTTATGTGGAATATTTTCCAGCGAAAAGACCTTGGGTATAATCTAAGATCAGGTTCACTGCTAATGCTGCCACAAACAAAAACGACAACTTATGGGACCAGTTCGTTGACCTTTAGAGGTAGCATTCTCTGGAACAGCCTACCTGACGCTATAAAAAGCTCACCATCTGTTGTATATTTCAAAAGATCGATAAAAGAATGGAAGGGTGAAAATTGTACATGCAAAAATTGCTGTTGAGAACAACATCTTGGAAATCCCTCCGTAAAAAATTAATTATGTAAATCATGTAAATCGATGTAAATATACTTATTTTCTTTATATTATTGTAAATTTTTCCTTTATAGATAGTTGGTTTGAATAGCTAATTGTATTTAAGCTATTGTAAATACCAACTATAAAAAATTTAATAATAATAATAGAAAGCCAGTGATATGAACCATGACTTGGACTTAATTGGTCAGTGGGCTCACACTTGGAGAATGTCATTCAATCCTGATCCGCAAAAACAAGCCCTTGAATCAAAATTTTCAAAGAAGAAAATTGAAATTGATCATCCTGTGATTCTTTTCAATAATATACCTGTGAAGAAAGTTGACGAGCATAAACATTTAGGAATTATCCTTGATTCAAAGTTGTCCTTCTCAGCTAATATCAAGTCAGCTATCTCTAAAACAAGGAAGGGCATTGGTTTGCTGAAATATCTCTCCAAATATCTGCCCAGGCATACTCTAATCGAAATATATACGCTCTTATTCGACCTCACCAGGACTATGGTGACGTTATTTATCATATACCTGCTAAAGTATGTGACTTCAGCGGAAACACCGTTTTATCTAACCTAATTGAAAAGCTAGAGTCCGTTCAGTATTCTGCTGCTTTGGCTGTAACAGGAACATGGAGGGGTACATCTCGAGAGAAGCTGTACGCAGACCTTGGTTTGGAGTCATTAAGTTCCCGAAGATGGAGTAGACGCCTTACCTTGTTCTACAAGTTTGTAAATAATCTTAGCCCTGACTATGTAGGAGATCCAATTCCCCCGTTTCATCAATCTCAGTACTGTCTTCGTGATCAGGATGTCATTGGGAGATTAAAGGCAAGAACTGGAAAATTCAAGGCTAGCTTCTATCCAAACTGTTTGTCCGAATGAAATAAGCTTGAGCCTGAATTGAGACATGCACCCTCCGTTGCTGTGTTTAAGAAAAAGCTTTTGTCAATCATCCGCCCCCTGCAAAATCTGTCTTTGGAATTCACTATCCAAAAGGATTATCTTATCTTACTCAACTCAGGGTTGGTCTCAGCAAATTAAATTTCCACAAATTCAAGCATAATTTTAGGGATACTGTAAATCCAATGTGCCCCACAAGTCATGGGATTGAGGATACGGAACACTTTTTGTTGCTCTGCCCCTCATTTGATGTTCAACGACAAGATCTTCTCGCTGGAATTGCTAGATTATTACAACCAGTCATACAAATTGCCGACCTCTCTAATGATGCTTTGACCCAGCTTTTGTTATATGGTGATCACGACCTTTCTAATAACTTGAATAGAAGTTTACTCGAATTGACTTTACCTTTTTATCCACGAAACTGGTCGGTTTGATTGACATCTTCACAGCCTTAGCATGCAACCACCAAAGTACCTTAAAGTAAATATTCTTTTTTGTTGTAAATTCTTCTTCACATCAGATGTCAGGCATTTTATCTATCAAAAATCAGTTGCGGTTGCGACATCATTCAAGTTATCATATTCCTGACCTGACATCTGGTGTGGAACAGAATCTGGTACACTGCCATTAGTCCCTATTCGTTTGTAGTGTAGTCGTAGTTAGTTGAACGTTGCGTGTCTTTTTATGTTGGCCATGGGGTAGCCATTGTCTTTCGCTCCCCATGGCATCGTACCAGTAGTGTTGTATAATAATTAGAATAGGTATAGTTAAATGTAAGATATTTTGTAAAGATAAATATTTGAATAGAAAAAAAAGAGTTGAGTAGCGAAAGCACCGAAGGTGCGAAGCAAAGAAAGGCGAGGAAGCTAACTTCACATCTTCGGAACTCGCAGTCCTGACTGAGGAAGTCGAGCAAAATATTGCTATATTAAAATCAAAATTCACAGATAGTGTCACCAACGCGAAGAAAAACAAAATTTGGACCGAGATTACGGCAGCAGTAAATGCAGTCGGAGTCAGGGGCGGATCCAGACCGGTGCAACCGGTGGAGTTGCACCTGTTCAATTTTCAATGATTTGTGATTGTTTCCATAGAAAGCGTTTGATCCTTTCATTGTCAGTTAATACCTAATACCACTGTGACCATTCTAATAATATCATTTGGAAGCGAAGCGCAGCGATTTGCATTCTCATTTTACGTTGTTGAAGTTGTCGCAGATACAACAACTCGCTCCAGGCTTCACCTAGCCTCAAGGCTCTGAAGTTTCGTTCTTGCCAAAAATGATGTACAGGTATTGCTCAATATTTTTCATAGTTGCACCGGTGTCAATCAAACTCTTCAGCAGGCCTTTTGTTGCGTTGCTACCCAACAAAAATGTGCACCGGTCCCTAGTCCTCTATGCCACTCACTGTCAAAATAGGACAATAGAAAAATAGTTTTTGCACTCGTTCACCGGTGCAGCCCAATGTTGTTATTGCGCAATGTAACATGCGACTGACCTGCTCGGAGGCCATGTGAAATACATTTACAGTTGCTGCTGTAAATGCAACTGCAATGGCGGCAAAAGGACGTTCTCTCGCCGCCGTTTTACAGGAAGGATTGGTGGGAAAAATCGTCAAGGAACAAGAAGCCTGTCGTAGAAAACTTCAAAATTCGAGAACGAAGATTAACGAAAAGCATTTGTCGTATAAGGGAGTGCACAGTCGAGATCTGTATGCAGAAACTTTGATGCCAGAATGGAAAATCAAACAGCATTTTTCCTCAACTCCTGTTGCACTGAAGTAAGTTAGAGAGTTATTATTACTAGCCTATGGATAACATAATGATGGCTTTGTTGACTTATTAAAAGCAGCAGAATCAATATAATTACAATTACTTATAAATTAAGTAGGTAGACTGAGTGATAAACAAGCAAAGAAACAACAAGTGGGCATCCTTTAGTCACATGTACTTATTTTTACAGAGTTTAGGCATATCCATCATGATTTTATTTGTCAAAATATCTACAGGTAGAAATGAAATGTTTCAAATGCAGGTTTCTAATGTCAGATGTCTTGTCCTCCTTTCCGAAATTTTCCACAAAATGACATGCTCAAATTAGGGATTGCAGAATTAAATCAGATTAAGAGTATTCCAGCCTGTAAATGCAAAACATTGAAGAACAGCCAGTCTCAAGTCCAAAAGAATTTGCTTCTTTTATTCCTTTATATCAAAACAATCTGCCTATGAAATAATAAAAAAGTTTATTTGTTTTTAACAGAGTGGATGGAGATGGCAATTGCTTGTATCGTTCATGTTCCAAGCTACTTTGTGGCAACCAAGACTTGTGGCCATATTTGAGAGACCTGACAAGCATGGAATTGTATTTGAACAAAGATTTTTATGCAAGGTATCTGTATATTGCTGAAAAAGCGACAAAATTCAAGTCATACAACACAACATTGTCATTGTCACTGTCAGACAAAGTTTGGATGGTTATGACCCAAAAATCCAGGGCTCTCAGCGCAAACTTATTGAGAGTCAAGCAATATATAATGCAGTTCCTGGGAATTATGCTCCACTTATGTGCATGCTTGGACTTTCATCATTAATAGGAAAGGAAATAATATCTGTGTATCCAGAAAATGAAGGTCTTGAGACAAAATATAGCTGGATTGGGAATGGTACTATAAAGCCAAGATCTGCTCATACTAAATTTGATATCAAACAAAAGATTATCATCATGTGGTCCAAAGCTGGTTCTTCAAGTTTTCTTTCTGGGGTTGATGAAGATTTCAAACCGAATCATTTTGTTCCATTGGCGGACATAGAATCCTGCCATCCCCATACTGGTTTTTCAAGAACTGCTAGGAAAATGTCAAGCACAAGGATTGAAGTTGATGGTAAGAAGGATCATCCACATGGAGTACATGACCTTGGGTCTGATAGGGGTATGCCACTGAGAACTATAAAAGGGTTTCAACTACAGACCTCACAGAATGTCATGAAATGTGTGCTGTTAGCATCCTTGAGGTGTCCATCATGATATGATACACCAAATCTGCTATCTTTCTTTGAGGGGTTTCAATAGAAATGGCAATATTGTTTTAAAAATTCTTTGACAACTCATGAGTACCTGAGTGGCACATCCCTGTACCAATGTCATCGGGATATCAGTATTAATTTGATGTTGAAATTTTAGAGAAGGACACTTCTCCATGATTACCTGATGGGGATCCTTTTTCGCCCTTCATGAGGAAGCTTTAGCTTGTAGCTGTTCTATCATGTGTAAACAGCAGAATACCGTAGTATCACCATTTAGGATCAATTAAGCATTCTTACTTATATTTGAATCAAGTTTTGGTGCCAAAAGCCACAAAGTCACCATCATCTTTACCAGAAATTCACATTCAACATTTGAAGAATCAGGGTAGTAAAAGGTGTAAAATATCTATATGGCAAAACAGTGAAAACTGATATTTTGGGCCAACTCAAAAATAGCATTTTTCCAAAACTTCAGACATTTCACCTCTCTTTCAGTTAAATCAACTCAAACTGGGGTGGAGGCTATGAAGTCTTTGTCAAAACCTAATTTAAAAAACAAAGGTATGTAGCTTTGGCTTTCAGCAAGGAAAGATTTGTTGTCAATTTATTCAAACCTCATGGGGGTGATTTTCTCAAATTTTATCTCAACCCTTTTTTTACTTCAGAAAAGCAAGATGTGATTGATCTGGATGATGATGAGTCATTATCAAAGGATTGTGAACAAGGTGATGGTAAGCATATACTTTTTCTAGTCAAATGTAAAATATTCCTTGATATTACTAATGAGCTTAATCATTTGACTGGAAGGTTGGCCAGACATAGAACAGGAATCTTGCCAGTACTATTTTTTATAGTTAACTGGATCTTTTATGGCTGTGGAGTCTTTATCAAACCATTGTGAAACAAATGAGCACGAGCAGATAGTTTCTTAGTCATAGTGATAGATAGTTTTGATGGCATTGATTTGATGGGAAAATGGTCCAGGCATAATGATGGCATTTTGTACTGTTGAAATGTTTTCCATATTTTGCTTAGATTCCATACTCAATTTCTCTAAGTTCTATTTCAGTTTCATTGAATGACACTAATATAGATACCTCAGGGGTTTTGTTGAGAAATCAAATAGGTAAGCATGTGCTTAATCAAGCCAGGATATCTCTACAAGCTATATATATATATATATATATATATATATATATATATATATATATATATATATATATATATATATATATATATATATATATATATATATATATATATATATATATATAAATAGTAAAAGAAAATGTGTCTGTTTATCCCTGTATATATTTGTATATATTTTGAATTTGACAAATAAAGAGAAAGGAACTGCATATTAAGTGCTTCCTTAATTTAGCTTTGAGTTAGTGTTGCTATATGTAAACTCTAATATTGCAAAAACAGGCTGAGTGGTTCCATAACAATCATATATGATCAAATTGCCTGAAATTTTTCAATGGTACCCTATCTGGGATACTAATGTTAATGAAACTAGTGAGACATTGGCAAAAAATGAAAACCAGTGAGACATGAAGAATTTGGTGACTGCAGTATTTTCATTCATTTTTCATCCGCACTGGTATCCATTTCATCTTTTCTTTATTGCCTTTATACAAATGCTTGTGTGCATGTGTGTGTGTGTGTATGTGTGTTTGTGTGTACTGTAAAAGGTTCTCTACAATATTTGCTTTTTTATTCTCATTTTCCTCTGAAATATCTACTTTCTTTTTAACTTTTAAGTATCTTTATGAATCATGCTGTGAGTTTCACAATGATATATTTCTTGTTGTATAATTCCTACCGTTACTAGTTATATAGCCCTTACCTTACCAGTTATTTCCTTTGCAGATGACTGTTACTGCATTTCATTATGAATATTCTTTCAGATAAACCAAGCTTCAGTCAGACAAAGGTACACCAAACCCTTGCATTCAAACCAGTTGCATTCAAACCCTTGCATTCAAACCCTTGCATTCAAACCAGTTGCAACTAAAAAAGGTTAGTGGTACTCTTGATCCTGCATCAAGAGGTAGATGTTTTTCCAATAGAAATCTTTACATAATTATATAATATATATGTGCATGCAAATGAACATATGCTGAAGAAGAGTAAGGTGGAAGATGATGTAATCATAGTGGTAGGGGTAGTAGTGCAAGATTACTGTTGAAGAGTATAGGGTTGACAAGTACACCACACCAACACTTTCAATGTACATTAGTGTATATAGTTCTTAAAAATTTTGCTGATAAAAATGTCAAAGCTTGCATCAGACGGATCTGTGACAAACACATATTCAACTGAGCAACTTTTATTCATGTTCATCCATCTTATGAGATTATTTTTATTGATTACAGGTGTTGAAACTTCTTCCCAGCAGACAAATGAAGATGAAATATTTGGTAAAACAACATCCGTTATCAGTGAGTATATACCCATTTAACAAGCAATTTTCTGTTATTGAGTTAGCCTTAATTGGGAGAACTGTTTTTAGCACAGAGTATCAAAGGCTATAGTTGTTTCAATTACATTATTTTAAGAAAGGCATACTAACTGAATAATCAAATGGTTTTACCAAGATAGTCTCCAGAGACTTTAACTGTCTGCATTATTTTGTTTCAGAATCTGGTGTGAAACGAAGTGCCCCTTCTTTGTATTGTGAGTTTGAAAACAAGAGGCCAAAGATTCCTTTTAAATCTGACCCTGGGATTGATAAAATGGACATTGGAAATTATGTTGGAATTCAAACAGATGATGACACAAGATATAGATTGCTTGAACATCATTGGAAGCCATGTGAGAAATATCTGTTTCCATCTCGACAATATGGTGCAAAGAGAGTTGTGTCAAGGAGATTCATGATTACTTGGCTTAGAAGATGGGAATGGTTGTCATACTCTAAGAAGTTTGATGTTCCTTGTGTCTTATTTGGTCAGGAAACTGGATCAGCAGGTATGAAGCTTGTTAAATTGTACAAAGAACCAGTTACTAACTGGCAGAACGCAGTTTGCAAGTTTGAGGAACACTGTCAAAAGTCGCCACTTCATAAATACTCAGTTTTGCGTGCCAGTAGCTTCAAGCAAGCAATGTCAGGGAAGAGAGAGGCAATAGATTCACAACTAGATAGAGTTCTGAATGAAAGAATCAATCAAAATCGAAAGATTATCCATTCCATGGTGGAAACAGTCGTTCTTCTGGGCAAGCAAAACATTGCCTTCAGAGGTCACAGGGATGACTCTAAGAATTACAGCGATTCAAATCCTGGTAACTTTCAGGCTCGCCTTTCGTATAGAATCAGCAGTGGAGATGAAGTTTTGAAGAAGCATTTTGAAACTGCAGCAAAAAACGCAACTTATCGATCTAAAACTGTACTGAATCAACTGATCAAGATTTGTGGCAAGCAGCTTGAACAAAAGATTGCCAATGATGTTAATAGTAACGCCTTCTTCTCGATACTCGCCGACGAATCAACAGATTGTAGCAAGAAAGAACAAATGGCTATAGTCATCAGGTACATCGATCACGATGACATAGCAGAGCGTTTCGTAAGATTTATCCATTGTAACAATGGTACGTCTGGCGATGTGTTAGCAAGTGAGATCTTGACAGCATTAAAGGACATTGGTCTACCCATACAAAACTGCCATGGCCAAGGATACGATGGAGCAAGTGTAATGTCAAGCTTCAGAAAAGGAGTAGCCGGAAATATTTCAAAAGTTAATCCAAATGCTGATTACGTGCATTGGGCAAGTCACAGGCTGAACCTTTGCATTGCAAAGTCTTGTGGCATTAATTGTGTATCAAATGCCTTGGAAAGTGCAAGATCGCTGGCATCATTCTTCAGCCATTCTACAAAGAGAGCCAGTTTCTTAAATAACAAGTTCACTGAATATGGTCTCAAAAGGTCAAAGCTCGCTGATCCATCACTCACTCGTTGGGTTGAGCGAGTCAGATCTTTAGATGGTCTTATCGATGGACATGAGGCAATAGTTGAAGCACTGGAGGAGATGAAATTGAACGTGGAAAAGCTGTGGAATCCACCTACACCTGGAGAAGCATCGCAATATCTTTCTGTATGCTCTTCATTCGAATTTCTCGTCACAATTCGTATCACGACAGGCATTTTGGACTACACGTTGCCTTTGACAAGACGTCTCCAAGAGCGGAAAATTGATGTTCTTGCTTCATTGAATCAGATTCAGTTGCTCAAGGACACAATCAGTGATCTCCGCACAAAAGTTGACGAAACACACGGAAGGCTGTATCAGCAATGTCTAAAAATGACTGAAAAGATCAATGTGCCTGAAAGCAGACCAAGAGTTTGCAAATTTCAGATTTTCAGGGAAAACTACGCTGCTGACTCACCCAGTGAATGCTATAAGCAGAAAATCACTATTCCGTTATTTCACTTGTCTAATGAAGTAAACGAACGCTTCTCGACAAAGAATTGCAGAATTATTTCAGGCCTGTACATTATCCCTGACGTATTTACAGAATGTTCCGAAGATGTTAATTGGAAAAATGAGGTATTAAAGTTTGCCGAGATATATAAGGAAGATTTTCCAGATTATCACCAAATTGCAACGGAGCTTGGAATGTGGGAAAGATTTTGGAAAACGAATGCAAATGTTAGATTGCCAACTACCATAGCCGAAACTTTGAAAATAGCTGACAAGGTCGCATTTAGAAACATTTACATTTGCCTGAACATTCTTGGAGTGATCCCAGTAACATCCTGTGAATGTGAGAGGTCCATGTCAGCTATGAGACGACTTAAAACATGGTTGCGAAGCACCATGAACCAAGAAAGATTCAATGCGCTAGCTCTAATGCACATAAACAATGATTTACCAGTTAACAATGAAGAGGTTGTGAATGACTTTGCAAGAACTAACAAGACATGAATGGCTTTCAAGAATATTCTTGATGATGATGAAAAGTGAAAAGGTAAGTGGATGTACCAAAAGATATATTTTATTCAGATATGCTGCAGATAAACGACGAGTCAAAAATAAATCTTCACATGCATTAGTATTGAGTTCCATCAATTCACGGCACTTTTACATTTTTTTTCATGCTGACTACCTAATTTTCAGTGTGAAGGCTGAGGAAACATTTTGGGTCCTCGTTGATGGCAGATATTATTTTCCTTTTCTTGGTATTTGTATCCCCAGCCGGAGCACCTCTGTCCTAATTATATCAAGAGTAAACCCGTTGGTTACTATCAAATAATGTCTTGCTGTCCAAACGAGCTTTCATAGTGAACTATCCTTTTTATGCAATATTGTTATAATTCGCTGCTAATAAAAGAAACTTTCAAAAGAACTTTATTCTTGCAGTTTGCGTAATTTGTTGCAGATCGGAAGAATTTCCTTGCACAACAGCCAATCTTCTTGCTAGATTTCTTGTCAGTTTGATTTCAACCAGCTTTACTGTTGTCAATGAGCTGGTGAGGTGAGGAAAACTCAAGCAATGAGTATTCCTGTGACGCGGAGCTTGAGGCTAACTTCAGTTATGTTTTTATTGAGGACTAAATAGTCCTTGCAATTGTTCAACAGAAATGATTGCGTTAGACCTGAAACCCCAACAAAATGCCTGCTGAATGAGAATGTTCCTTCCGTGCACGAGTGATTTTATATCTCCACAGAAGTGGGCGTTGTCCAAGCCTATCA
This sequence comes from Aurelia sp. 4 Dawson et al 2005, assembly GCA_964019985.1. Classification (NCBI taxonomy): domain Eukaryota; kingdom Metazoa; phylum Cnidaria; class Scyphozoa; order Semaeostomeae; family Ulmaridae; genus Aurelia; species Aurelia sp. 4 Dawson et al 2005. The sequence continues at coordinate 15,441,181 of OZ026493.1, read as the reverse complement.
AAAAGGGCGTTCCCGGACCGAAAAATGGGCGTGGTCCCAAAAAATTTTCCGGCGCAAAGAGCTTTCTTGTGCCCCTTCGGCGCTGCGAGCGAGCTCTGAGTGCACCCCTTTAAAAACTTTCTGGATCCGCCCCTGAGTCGGAGTGGCAAGGAGGACAGCCCAAGAAGTCAGGGCCATGTGGAAAAACCTGCCTTCAGCTGCAAAGAAAGAATTTTCCGACCTTGGCAAGGAAAGAAGAAGAACTGGAGGTGGGCCAGCCCCCAAACCACCATCTGCCGCAACTGCAAAGATAATTACGATGCTTAAAGACACTCCTTCGTTTTCTGGCTTGTCTGGGTTCGAAGCAAATCCTGCAACAGGTAGGGAACACAACAAACATGTTCGTATTTTAGCGTTCGTACGTACAAAGTTTTACAGTCACATAGTATAAATCTATGTCTACTCACCATTTCCAGGGAGTGATAAGATCCATAAAAATATTTCAAAGTAAATACATTGCACGCTAAAGCTGCCAAAGCAAGATGCGTAACATCCCATAATTGCTCTGCACAAAAATTTAGGCCCATTGCTCATCATCTTCAACACGAGTTCTTTCATCTGAATGAATTCAGCCTGGTACTGGTAACTGTTTCCAGGGCAAGGGATCTCTTGTCTTGATAGCTGTGGAGGACGGCTGGGTCAATGGCCGGGTGAATTTCGACTTGTTTTCATTGACTTGTTTTCGTTTTTTGGAAGCTTCGCCAGCCAGTGAAGCCCGATGAAGCTACTAAAAAGAAACTGAGTACTCACTCCAATGCTGGAATAAGATTATTAACAATCAATGTATTTTGATAAATGAAATCCTTAACATATTTGATTTTTTATTTCTTTTCACTTTTTTCTTGTATCACCTGTGCCCTTGTCAGTATATTGCATAATAGAACCTTTGAAGCCTTTCCACTGCTTTGACATAAATCAATACCTTCGGAATAAGTTGATAGAGGAGAAAAATGAAAATGATGTATAAATATGATAAAGATTGTTTTTGTTAAGACGTGCAGTTTCTCAATAATTTTATTCCAGCACTGGAGCTGTTAATTTTCGGCGATATCAGTGTTCAGTTTCTTATAAGCAGTTTCTTGTTAAATATAAGAAATACATGTACAATATTCATGAATTGTATAACCATTGGACAGACAAAGAATGCTGTTTTGAAATAATGAGGACAAAAGTATTTTGAGGGCTCGAAGTTTCTTACGAGTCTCTTAGAGATTCTACAACGGTCATTATGTTTACTACCATTTAAAAGTGAAATTTTTGAAGCCCTTTTGTTAATTCTCTTGAGATCTGAGAGTTGAGTTCCTTATGAGTAGTTTCTTACAAAGACTGCATGCGATTGAAACATGATTAATTTTAAGAAACTTTCAGAAAAGAATACGTGCAATGCCTACACTTTACAAAGGCTTCACGAGACTTTAGCAGGCCACTGTCAAAGGTATTTTCAAAACTGGAAATGTTCTTAGATTCTGGGAGTGGGTTTTAATCCTAGAAGTAGTTTCAAAATCTTAATTATTCTCTGAATATTACCATGATCAATGCATCATTTCTTTTTGCAAGATGTTTCAAAAGTGGACCTATAATTCACATAAGTGCCGACAGGAAGAGCAAAATTCCACAGATAGGCTTGTTGGTGGGATCCACCTCCGGCTCTCTGATTGGTTTCAGCAGAGTCAACTGTTGCCTCAATCCATTGTTTTCCTACTTATCTGTCAATTTTGCTTTCATATCTTTTTTAGTTTTCGATTAATATTCTTGACTGTACAATACTTTGATTCTTTTAGATGGAGTTGAAACAGAGTCCAGAAAAGTGCTAAACCTTCCTCCGGTCAAAATTTTTTCGTAGCAGAACCTTCCTCCGATTTTTTACATACTAGGGCGTGGCTAAGTCATACCTAGGGCGTGTCAGTCTTTGTCTTTGGAATTATAAAGTGAAATACCTTTGAAAAATGATAGAAAGTAGTGACAATTTCTTGAATTATTGCTTCTACAGTAGACTTTCTAACTAAGCTCTACATTGTCCTACACAACTTCTCGTAGCAATATGGCAAAATGCAGGACTCACGTAGTAAGTCCAAATGCATTCTGTGGGGCAACGACAACAACAGTGGATATCGATGGCCTAGGCAAGCAGTTCAATTAATTGAAGCAGATTCAAATGGAAGAAGTGAATTCCTATAAATTGCGTAAACATTTAGTGATATGGTTGCTTGTAAGAGGAGCTAGCTTTGGTGAAAAGACATTGTTGTTTCACATGACACGGAGTCGTAACCAACAATTCAGAATGCTACAATCTTTGCCAAAACTCTTGAAAAAAATTGCATATTTCCCACTTCTCTTCCCCTTCCCCCTTACAATGTTGGTTTCTTGTGCGATTACGCAGTGGGTTAGGGCACAACCAAGCAGCCAAATCGCTTTCCTTCAAGTCTGGTGATCATATTCTTGGACCAACATTGTTCAGGGGGGCAGGGGGCGCGGAAAAAAGCAAGAGGTGAAGTTTCCAGCGATATATTTTGTATCGTCAAGCAGACGAAAAAGCAGCAAAATGAAGTTTTTTTTCAAGTTGTTTTGGCAAGGATTGTAGGTAGCGGCATGAGTGGACTGTCTTTTGAGGATGAAGTGGTGACCGACTGACACTGTACCTCTCTGCACTGATTTGTAAATGTTAAGGATACAGCCAAGAGACAGAGATCTTTTGGAACACATGAGAAGTGAATAGTGGTATGATTGATAGATGCCCAGCATCTTTTGCATCATAAGATTTACTGTTAGAAGTTCAAAATCTTAAGATGAAAGACATCAGAGAACCAAAGAATTTGAATTTTGGTTATTAGACCTATATACAACGAAAGCCATTGCTTGAAGTTTTGATTGAGGATTGATAGTAACAAATTTCAAAAACACTATGAAGACATCAACAAAGGGTCAGGAAGGTAATAACTGAAACTAAGATTGAAAGATGTTTCAACTCTGATTGACCCTCAACCCAACTGGGACATTCTGTGCTGTCGGTACAGCAACTGTGTGGCACCATGTTTGGTGAAGTTGGTAGACATCACCCTGTTTCAATGAGTTTATGACGAAGCTTTAATAAGCTTTGGAATCTTTCCAGAATACATATTTTTGAAATAACCCTCTTTCTTTGGGAAATTAAACTGTGTTGCACATGCAGCAAGTTGAAAGGGAAAATAAATCAAGAGTATTGAAGTGCATATTGAAATTGAGAAGATTTACCAGTTATCAATGCTAAAGACAAATCATTTGAAATGTCTTGCCAGTGCACTCTGACTTCATTGCATTGACAGTTTCTTACAATAATTTGCCTCAGTTTTTATTGTTGAAGTATTTATCCAAACCTTCCTTCAAATCTCTATTTGACAAGCCTTCCTCCAAATTTCTATTGTTTTGCCAACCTTCCTCCGGTCAATGACCGTGCGACCGTAATGTTTTCTGGACTCTGAGTTGAAACTGATACTAACAAGCTTTCCCCGATGCCGATGTACGTGGCGATGTCACAGCAAGATTATTTGATGTCGGATTGCAATTTTAACCAGTCGTCGACCGAAATGTTTCCTTGCAGGCTTAGTGTTGAAGCTGACAGTACACCAAAAGACACTCCGAAAAAACACAAGAAAATACCAAAAAAAGGAAGCATTCATAAGACGCTGTAACGCAATCAGATGTACTGAGAGAACAGTTTGTTGCTCTTAAACAAAAGCAAGAAAACCTGGAGCTTAAAAAAAAGGAAGCTGCATATTGAAATATTTCTCCTTTCCAGAAATCTTGATCCTGAAGAGATGGAGAACTTTTCTTTTCTAATTTGATATGTTTGTCAATTTTTTGGCATTTCTCCTAAGTCAGGCTAACGATACACGTATTTCCTTTTTTAAGAAACAAAAAATTTTGGCCAATACTAAAAATTTCTTTGACATGATCGGATTTTCACTACTCAGAGTTTCTTACGAGTTTCTTCAGGGTCCCATGACAATCTTTATGCTCACTATCTGCACCTTGATGAACATTTTAAAACCCAGTTTATGCAAGCCTTTCCAATGTTTGTAGATTACTCAGACCTTCCTTATTTACATAAGTATCTTCCGAGTAATACGGTCCAGGACACAATTGAAAATGAAGTAAAAATATGTCAGCGATTTCCTCTGGAGTTTCTTAATCTTTTGTGATCTGAGAGTTGAATTTCTTATAAGCAGTCTCTTATAAAAAAAATACCTGTAGTTTCCGAAATGCATTATCCAGGTATCAGAAGCTACCCTGGGTACCAGAGCCAAAAATTAATTAAAAGAAAAAGATAAAGGAGGAAAGAAAGTTCCTCCTTTCTTCCCCCAATTGGAGGCACGTGCCCCCAATATTTTGCAATAAGCAAAAAAGCACCCTGTTTATTTTTAGAAAATATTTAAGTGCCTCGATGTTTTGTGCCTCCTAGTCTGAGATGCTTCCTAGCTACGTCCCTGCTCTCGTCTCAAGATCTTTTAGGTATCTGAGAGTTGAGTTTCTTCGACGAGTTTCTCATAAAAGAATGCGTGTAACTGTCTGATGAAATGTAACTATATAGCTTCTCCAGAAATGACTTACCTAGGAGATCTTTCAATCGCACAAAACGATATCACGATTAGATGGGCCTCAGATATAATTCAGTCCAGATTTAGCCCCCGTCCTGATATCCATTTTGCAGTGTCCATTATCAGGTCATCATCTAAAATTGATTTTAACCTAGGAAAATAGGGACCTTCAACTTCCCCGATCTTGAACTTTATCAAAAATCATGTTGCGCTATTTTTCCAGACTACATCTAAATTATCGCTGAATTATATCACAGGGCTCTCCGTGCCTAATAGTGTTTACAATCAGTTCATGTTCACAGTCTGGTCACAACAAGAAACCTAAATGTCTCTTCAAGAAAGATACGTATCCCGGATGTGATCTCTCATTAACAGACCCCTTTGCTGACCATTGAAAGGCTCTATTTCAACAACCTCATCATCCAACTCTTCGTCTTCCATTGGCTCATTAAGCAGGATTGCAATGTTGTGCAAGACTGCACAAGCCCCAATGATATTGCAGACTCTATCAGGTGCCATTCGTATTTCCGAATGGAGCACATGGAATCTCCTTTTCCATCGGCCAAAAGTTTGCTCAATAGCCACTCTTGTCTTCGTATAAGCAGTGTTGTACTGCTCTTCTGCTGGCGAGGATGGTGTAGCATAAGGGGTCAAGAGGTATGGACTGCAGGCATAGCCTGAGTCACCTAGAAGGATGCCATCATCTAATCCACGGTTGTTGGCATCAAGATACTCACACAATGAAGATGTGTGGAATAGGTGGCTGTCATGAGTACTGCCTGGCCAGCGGGCAACGATATTTGTGAACATACCTGCACAATTAAGAATAGGTTGGTTAAGGAGAGCGTCGTTACGTTTTAGAAATTTTTAAACCTATTGCGATATTTTGACTATGCTGTAGAAGATACTCTGTTGAGATCTGCGCAAGATTTGTCCACTTCGAGTTGTTCAACCAAGTTGTATATTTTGAAAATATGTTCACTACGTTTTTAAATTCTGCAGACAAGGCAAACGTTATTAGAATGTTATTATACTGTATTATCAATTGGAAATGGTTTTAAATTATTCATATTACTTTAGAAGATTTTTTGGCTTTTAGATCATGTTGCACATTGGATGCAAAGCAACCTATCTGTTCCTTGTCTCCAGATACACAAAACTTTGTGAAGATAGTCAAGCGTCTAAAATAGCTACTAATGCTCTGAAACTTAACCAGTCTATTACATCGTAATCATGACCCTAGATCATTAAAATGAATGCATTCACTTGACCTGAATCAAGAACATTCGTCAGTGTTATCGAGAGACAATCTTTGAAAAAAGTCAGCCTGCTTTGTTTCTAGAAACGTAAGTGCATTTAGAAATACAATTTCAGTGACTTTCTCACGCAATGCAGGAAAGAAGTCTTTCAGTCCTACAATGTCCAACTCTATCAATCTAGGATTTTTTGTAAAAATGCAGCTACGGGAGAGTGCTAAAAAATTTACAAATAATCGTACCTTTATGATTACAAACTCCTTGAACATTGATGGAATGGAATCCTTTACGATTGCCAAGGTCATTTTCGTGGCTGTGTGGAGCAAGGATCCGAACATGCGTCCCGGCAATACATCCAATCACGCCAGGAAATTGTCTACGTCTGAAGAAACCGTTTTTGTTCTCATTAATTTCTGCCACATCAGTCGGCCACTTAATAAATTGCGCCTGCTTCGCTGCCAGAGCCTGGACACATCGTACACTACCCTTGACACTGTAGATTTGTCTACCCCAATGGTGTCTCCAATTACTTGCACAAAAACTGCCACTTGCATAAAATCTTAATGCGATTAGAGGCTGATCAATGGGTTTTAGTGCGCGGTTTCGTTTGGTTTTCCTTTTCAAACCGTCTTCGATAGAATCCAAGATGATCTATAGCGAGCATGGAACTGTTCCTCCGTGAGATTTAAAATACTCGCGTTGAAACGATAAGTTCGAGGACGTCTTTGTTCAGCTGCTAGTAAATTTCGAAACAACAAGTCCGCCATTTTGTTTTGATTTAATACCCCGATTTGAAACTAATGCACCTACCGAACTGTATTAATTTAATCCACTGATTTATCCCCGATTAGCCTTGATCGGGCTTTGAGCAACAGAGTCCAATAGGAGTTTAAATTTTAATCGCGGATTAAGCATTTTAATCTCAGATTAGCCCTAATCGGAGTTTTGAACAACCGGGCCCAGGTGAATAATGCCACAAGGATATAATTTTTCTGAACTTTCTGGTACTATAATATTTGTTTGCTCATACCACCTATACGTTCTGGTAATAGGACTCTTCTGGCAGGCGGCATCCACCTTCTGCGCCCAGGGGGTCACTAAGCACATGCGCATACATGGGGGTCAATCCGAAAAAGTTTCAGGCAACCCAAAATATCGTTTCAGCTTCATTGTAACCCAGAAACATCAGCTCATTTTATGCTCAGAAGCCTTTACATGAACATAAAATATCCTGAAACAATTCAGAATTTCGAAAATATAGATTGCCCGTATGACATTTCGCTTTCGCTTCATCAGAAATTTCTGTTGAAGCGAAAGCGAAACGTCATGCGGGCAATATATATTTTCGAAATTCTTCATTATATTTATATAGTTAATAGAAAGGAGCTTATGATTTACTGGAACAATGCAAATAGAGGTCAGAAGTGCCTCTAACGAATCCAAAAATATAGACCTATACTATAGACCTATAACTATAGACCTACCTATAGACCTATGGACCTACCTACCTATAGACCTATAGACCTATAGACTTAGAACTATAGACCTATAACGGTTTTATCGTCAGTGTCCAAAATTTACGAAAGGGTCTTAGAGAATCAAATAAAATCACATGCCCTCAGCTTTCTTTCTCCCTTCTGTGTGGATTTCGGGAGGGCTATGGAGCCCAACATGCACTGTTGCGACTCATAGAAACCTGTAAGAAAACCTTAGATAAAGGGGGTTTTGCTGGAGCACTACTCGTGGATCTTTCAAAGGCTTTTGATTGTTTAAATCGCAAGCTTTTGATTTCAAAATTAAGTGCTTATGGTTTCAGTCGAAATGCATTGCGGTTGATTCATAGCTATCTCAGTGAGAGAAAGCAACACTGCAAAATTCTGAATGCTTATTTTGAGAAAAAAAAACTTGTTTTGAGAAAAAAATTCTCGTTTCAAGAAAAATTATCTCCTCCCGTCTGTAAGAAAATTTTTCTTGCATAGAATTCTTAACAAGAGAATTTTCTCGTTTCAAGATTATGATTCTTGATACAAGAAAACTTATCTTGAATTTCTTGATATTCTTATATACCAAGTCAAAAAACTTTTCTTGTTTTAAGACTAACTTTCTTGATTTAAGAAAACGTCTTTCTTGATTTAAGAAAAAGTTTCTTCACTTCGTCAGAAAATTTTTCTTAAATTCTGATTTTGTTTCTTGTTTTTAGAAAACATTCCTTCATTCTAATTTGCTCGATTTCTTTACTAAGAAAAATTTTCTTGTTTCAAGACTAACTTTCTTGATTTTAGAAAACATTTCTTAAATTTGATTTTGCCTGATTGTTCATGTTAGAAACATTTTCTTGTTTTGAGATTGTCTTTCTCATTATAAGAAAATTTATCGTGAGATTTCTGACTGTTACGTGGCTTTTTCAGAGGGATTTCGTTTCTTGTTTCGAGACAAATTTACACTGACTGAATAAATTTCTCAAACTGAAAAATTTTCGGAAGAAACAAGTAAGCTAAAGAGAAACATCCCCATCACAGCAAAGGTACCTGCTTAAACGCCGTTTCTCTATCATAACTATAATCACTTTAGGAACAGAACCTAGAGCCTATCTACACCCTTATTCGAATTAATTGACGTAACAGTAGTCAGTCTGGTAACATTTTTGGCAGGAAATGCTACCTACACATGCTCTGCTTATTTTGTCATTTGTGGTTGTTTCAGATTCATTTTTCATGTAGGTTCCGAGTTTTGTTGTTTATTTTTGATGAAATTCTGCATCATTTTGTCTTGACATCACCAAGAAGTTTATAAAAATCCTTTGAAATAACAGTATTGTACCAACGAAAATTGAATTATCCCAGAAGCAGACGGCAGGCAATTCCAACCAAACTTTGGATGTGTTGGAGAGGAAGAAATTCTGCATCGATTTGTGCAAATTGCAGCTTCATGCTATGTTTTCCGGCGGCATAATTTACTTGTTGATGAGAATTCTATATTTCAAGGGTTCCTGTAAGCTTAATTGTGATGTCACAAGATGTTGACGCAGCGTTTTGAAAAATACTTCAAAAATTCTAAATCTACATTAAAAAAATGGCTAAAAAACAACAAATTATGACAACATAGGCAGATCAGCTGTACGTAGTATTGCATTGACAAAAATCATTATCAAAGTGCCTTTGATCCAATTAATTCGAACAAGGGCGTACCTTTCTAATCAAATCGTGTAAATTTAACGAGGGGCGATGGGTACTTAGAAAATTGGCATCTTTGATGCATGTCATCTGTTTTTTAACCAGATGTTGGACACTGAAAGTTTTGCACAATGCCAAGGTAGATTTGATGCGAAATTAGAAAAGGTTAGACAAAGGTTAAAAAGTTATGTCAAAAAAACTGTCAACGGTCCAATGTCACACAAGGTTAGTTCAAAAACTTCCCATAGTCCGCAATTGCTTTTGCCACATCTTCTTTGCACTGTGGGAATACAGTTCTGTCCCGGAAGATCATCCGCTGCATGACCGTCAATGGTAGCACCCAGCTTGCTGGATAGTCCATATCCAGCAAGTAAAATGATGCCATCAATGTGATGACAGCTGCCATCATCTCATCGGAAGGAAATTTAATGAAAATTTTCCTTCCAAATAATAACGCTGCTCCAACATCAGTCACCAGCAATGAAAGCACATAGCTTTCCTTCTTGGCCATTATATCATTTGGATCTTCGTTATTCTACAAAGAAAGTTCCATAATATAGTAAAGTAATAGTTGTTAACATGACCTGTCTGAGATTCATATGAATTTCTAAGAATCAATCCTTGGTTGATGGGTAGCATTCCTTAAAGTTTGAAATTTGAGAAATTATGAAAGCATATCAATACATTAGTATTTGTTTCTTCCAAATCAAACAATTGATATGGCATTGTAATACCAGGTGAGCCAGAAAAAAGTTCCCACTCTTAAATATTCACATCATAAAGAGTACTTCGCATATCTGAATGATTCGAATTCTAGTTAAAAGCCAAAAGACCAAAGCATCTTTATGATTTTCTCATGAGCACTGGAAATATAGGTAAATTCAATTTTACAAAAATTTCATGATTGCAAAATGACTGAACAGGATCTAAAACATTGATCAAATTATAATGGACTCCTCACATAGAACGATAAAGAAAATGCCATTTCTCATAGGTAAAAGATATCCACTACGCATTTACTGCCATGCCACTGAAAACCTTAATCATAATTGTTGGAAAATTGATGTCTTAGAGCCCTTGAGAGAGGTGAAACGCCAATGGGGTATTGTTCTGTGTAAAGAGAATCCTTACAATTTGATCAATGCTTTAGGCCTTTCTCAGTCATTTGCTGCCATGAAATTTCTACAAAGTTGAATTTACCGATACTTCTAGTTCTGGTATGGCAGTGAGAAAAATAAAAAAAACTGATTCATTCTTTCGGCTTTTAACTAAAGTTTGAATCACTCATATCTGTGAAGTACTCTTGGCGCTATAAATTTTCACAAGTGGGAGCTTTTTTCTGGCTCATCCAATAGTGTGTGATGGTGTAAGTGAAATTCATTACTAACTTGTTATTACATACAATATTGAAAAAAGAAACTAGCAAAACCAAATTAGTGAAAATCACTTCAAATATAAACATGAACAGAAAACTGAAAGATAGTTAAAACAAACAAGAGAAAAAATTTAAGCGCTGCCAGATCTTTATCACTGAGCAGAAAATCATTTCCTTACACAAATGCTCACATTCACCAGAACCTGAAAATGCACAATGTTCTATGATAGAGGGAAAATGAAAACGCATTTGTTGTAGCCTACTCGTACACCCAATAACCTAAGGAAGAGTCTGTGCCACAACGACCAAAAGCCTGCTACCATGCAATTCTGGGTTTCAGCAAAAATAATTTATGCAATCATCTACACAAATTTTTGTTCAGTTGTGTATTGTGTTGTTTGTTCTGGTCTCTAGTTTGTTTTGGGTTTTATTGTACAGCCTGTTGTATATTGTGGTTCTTTCTTGAACATTTAATTGTCTATTCACAGAAGGACACCAAAGGTCTGAACAAGGTGTGAGTTTAAAAAATGTGTCTTAGTGTGTTAACAAACATGTCATTCACTACAATCATAGTCATAAGGGAAAAATTAAGTTAATTTTAAAATTAAGTTAATTAGTTCTGGTACAATCAATCGGTAAAATGATTGGCCTTCAGCGATTTGCACTGAGCAGCAAGCTTGTAGTCGTTGTTTTGCAGACCCTTCCTTCTTCAAAACAGTGGGTCTGCACACAGGCTTATTAGTAGCTGCTTACCTCTATGACATAAAACAAGTTGCTCTTTGCCTGCTTTGCAGCTTTCAAACTCGTTTTTCCTTTGAAAATCTCTCTGAGACCATTCATGAGATGAATTACCTTCACATCTAAAGAAAAATAAAGCTTTCTATAAGAGTCAACAGATGGTAAGTCATGAAATTTTACATCAGATCCAAGGTAACAAACTTTTCTTAAGATCATTAAAGGGCCATATGACAGTCAAAAGAAAAGAACAGAGTTAGTTGACAGAGCAAAATAGTGATTATCTATAGGCAGGGCAAAGAATGCATAAGTATGCTTTTGCTCTTCTAGAGAAATGATACCCACACACACACTCACAAACACACACACATGCAAGTGATCAGAATATTCTAATCTAAGGATCAGAATTCAAATGTAAATTAATAAGAAAACAATCTTACTTTCATTTGGCCGTGCTGGTGGACTTATGGCTTTCCTTGCAATGCCATAATATATGAAATGGTAAAGATTGTTCCTGAAATTGTGCATGCTGGTTTCCATGAAGGATTTGTCCTGCTCTTCTTCAGGTATGCTTAGTCTTCTTCTGACTTCCTCTACCACCTTTATAAAGAAATATTTCATTTATTCTAAAATGGTCTTGTGGCCAAAGTAGCTAGAGAATAACTTTATAAAAATAAACTGCACAAAAGATCATCTTGATGTATGCTCTCTAAAGATATTGTCCCTCTTCATCATTGACTACATACAAGTTAAAATGTTCATACACTAGGCATGTTATCAAAATTGCCCCAATCTTAAATTCAAATACCTTTCAACCCGTTTCTCCCATACCAAATCGTCCTTCTCCTCAATTACTTGGAAGAAAATGATTTTGTATTGATCATACATGTCAAAACTGTTCTTAAAAGGTTGTACTCGTAAGGTTTCTTGCGAATTCCAAACGTCCAACCTGTGACCCAATAGCTTACCATTCTTGGAGTTTGACACACCTAAGAAAATTTCATTTGCAGGGGCTGATTTAGAAAAAAATAAAAAAATATAGACAGATCTTTATTGCCAATTACACAAGTTGATGTTGCAAAAGGCTGCTCATGAATGCTGAAAAGTTTGATGATATGCTGTTCAGAGTTGACGATATGCTATTTCTGTTTCCAATGCTCAATCTTACCAAATTAGTTCTCATTTAGTAACTACATCACTCGCTTTTAGAAAATGTTTTACTGCGTTTTGCTTAGTTTATGACTGGAATCTTTAGATGTGACACACTGTTGATATCTATATCAAACAGAACTGCAGTACACACTCGTTCAAGAAAGCAGCTACATTTTTGGAAACGTCTTGTGACTTCTTCCCATCTTGAGAGCTGTAGCAAAGATACTTAAAGTCTAACATTGGCAGCAAAATATTTTGAAAAAAACATACTTCAACTGGATCCTTGAAACATGGGTACAGCTCTAGAATCTTGGCTACCCGCAACTCTCTTTTTGTATTTTCAAGCAGGCAGCTTCTGGATTCAAACTCCAAATTCAAATATCTGTTTATGACAGCTTTGTTTGGTTCATTCTTCCGTTGCTCCTTGTCTAATGCCACATAAAACCTGGATTGGGTATTGGAATCAATATCATTTGAAGAATCCTCTGCTGCAGTTTCTGAGGAATCTGGATCTCCATCGTTTTCCTCCACTAAATATGTAAAGGGGAAATTAAATCGTGCAAATATATATCAATGAAAAATAACATTAATTCAAATAAACAGCATACATTCTAAGTGATATACGATGGATATAAACAATAAGTATAGCAAAGAATAATGGTATGGTCTCTCTCACATGATGTAACTTAATCAAACAAGACATAAGATATCACCACCACTGGTTCTTTGGAGCATGAAAATTGTATCAAATAGATACCACAGGAGGTTGCATGAACAATTTTCTATTATGTGTTACCAGATGAGCCAGAAGGGAGTTAATCTACTTAAAGCCAAAAGATCAAAGCATTTGTGTCATTTTTCCCACCTTCTCTTGAGCATTGTAATATATGTCTAGGTAAATTCAGCTTTGCAAATTTTCATGGTTGCAAAATGGCTGACAAGGGCCTAAAACAAATCAAATTTCAGGACTCTCCCCACTCAGAACAATATTCACAGATGTTTCACCGCTCTTTAGAGTTGATTCATAGCTATCTCAGTGGGAGAAAGCATGGTAAAGATAAATGGGTCATTCAGTACTTGGAGAGAAACAATGATAGGTGTACCACAAGGTTCCGTCTTGGGGCCCCTCTTGTTTAATTTATACCTCAATGATCTCTTCATGTTTGTGAAAGATGCTCAAATATGTAACTATGCAGATGACACAACGATCTACGCTTGCGATAGCAATATTGAAGGTGTTATCGCAACACTAGAGAGCGATGCCCTTAAAATTGCAGAATGGTTTCCAAACAATTGTATGAAGCTGAATGAGGACAAGTGCCACCTAATAGTATTTGGAGACAAAAGTAATGATGTGTCATTAAATATCGGAAGGATAACGATAAAAGAGAGTACAGAAGAAAAGTTGCTAGGAGTGATTCTTGACAAAAGATTATGCTTCAAACAGCAAATAAAGTCCATTTGCAAAAAGGCTAGTCAAAAGCTACATGCCCTCTCAAGAATTTCGTACTTTCTTGATATTGATCAACTAAAACGAATAATGACGGCATTTATTTTGTCCCAGTTCAACTACTGTCGTCTTGTTTGGACTTTCTGTGACAGAACACTAAACAATAAAATTAACCGTATTTACGAGCGAGCATTACGGATAACCTACAAAGATATGACATCAGATTATGATACAATGTTACTCAAAGACAATGCGGTCCCAATCCACATTAGGAATTTACAGTTGCTGATGACTGAGGTCTATAACACAAAATGGGAGCTTAATCCTAGTTTCATGAAGGAGATCTTCGTTGAAAAACGCAGTCCTTATGGGTTAAGAAGCTGCCATGATCTACTATTGCCTCAAGTGCGCACTACGTGCAATGGCTTGGATACGATATCGTTTCGCGGGTGTAGATTATGGCAGGCACTTCCCAATGACATAAAGCAGTCAGAAGCCCTTTCCAGCTTTAAAAGGAGAATCAAAATCTGGAAAGGGGTAGAACGCAATTGCAGACTATGTAGACCTTTCGTGGCTCAGGTTGGGTTCTTGAACTGATCCAAATTTACTGCTTTGTAAATACCGGGGAAAAAGAACATTGTAAATATGGAAACATTGTAAATATCTGTAAACTTGTGTATTCTTTTTTTACAAATTTCACTTTTTTAGATAGTAGGCCTGAATTAGCTCTTGTTTTATAGCTATTTTTTATGTTGCCTACTTTAAATAAATCAATAATAATAATAATAAACTTTGCATTTCGAAATCGTCTACCGAACACTGGAGATATGAGTTCTCAAATTCCAATACCCATAATTTGATCTCACAGGCATATTGCAAAAGAATTTCAACTTTGAGCTTTACCTTTTTCTTTTGAAGAGAATTATACCTCGAAATGCTTGTTTTATTCCTTTGTGTAATCAATCCGTGAGTGTATTGCATTCCATACCAAGTGCCAAAGAAGAAGGAAAGGGGCACAAGCAAACTCATTTTGGAGATGTGGCACGACTTTATCATTCTTACCACATTCTTATTATATTTGTTCATTCAAGGCGATCTCCACGAGTCTTTTCAAAGCAAAGAACTGAAAGTTAAAGTATACAGATGCTTTGGAAAATATCCATGATACATATCATGGCTAGGTAGCCTGATTTTTGTTCCTTCCTCCTCTCCTCCTTCTACCTCTGCAGAGACAGTAGAGGCTGCACACAGACTATGGCTAGGCCCTTTTCAAAAACTTTGGTTTCGAATGCACTTTAAATTTTGACTTTGCAACCTCGTATCTCCGGCGTTTGATGGGTGACTTTTAAATGCAAGGTATGTGAATCTAAGTTGAAGATTGATGAATTTAGCTGTCCACTCGAAAAGAAATAATATCTTATCGTTTCGTTCCTATTTCCAGTCAAGAGGGGGTCCTTTTTTGAGACACCCGGTATATTTCTAGTGCTCGCGACACAAGGAGAAAAATCACAAAAATTCTTCGATCTTTTGACTCTCAACGAAACTTTGAATCATCCAAATATGTGAGGTACTCTTTGTGCTATGAATTTTCAAAAGTGGGAATTTTCTTCTGGCTCACCCGGTATATGAGAATGATTTTCTAAAGATGAGATATCGATCCTTACCCGGTCATCAGCATCAGGATGTAAATCACTGATGATATTTTTCCAACTAGACCAAATGTTGTAACTGACAAAACGGCAAAAGCGCCAATCCACATCCAATGGCCCATCTCCTATGAAAGAAAAAAACCTTGAAACGTACTGACCAGTCTTTGAAGACTGCCTGAATAGATTAAACTCTGGTTTGAACTGAACACAGTAAAGTCCTTGTTCCTTGCAATTGGATTTTATTGTATATCAATAAATAATGTGGTTCACAAATATGCCTAGTTTAAGCAAGAGTTGTCAAATTATAGTCACTACATTTGAGTACTATCTTATGTCCCTACAAAGAAGAATGCTTGAAAATCTACCAGTTGCAACAAGGCGGGCCTGAGGCAACAAAAATTGAGAGAGAAGGCGAAAAGAAGACGAACTTTCATGCAGAGCTCTCTGATCTTTTCCACCAATATTGATCTACCTTGATGCAGGCAAGAGCTGGGCAACTAATAGGAAAGAATTGTTGGTATTGCTGTCTTCCTCTTCTAAAGAATTGGTGAATGATCGCCCATCCTTTAAAACTTAGAAATAGTATAAGCTAAGCACTCTACTACCTGTAACAATTTCAAAGTTTTCTTGACTGAAAACAAATAGTTTTCTGCAGGGCCTATAATGTGAGCATGCATTTGCCATTTTCGATTGGTAAAAAAAGACAGTTATCCAGAACAGGCAAATAAAACATGGCCGCAGCTGTTGATTGAAGGCCCTCCACTACTTCCACTCCTGAAGCAATATTTTTCGTGAAGTTTCGATATTTTGCTAGCCAATCATAGAACTGAATTTTGCATAGACTGACCTATAAAATCCAGGTGAGTAACATAATTTTTGAGTCACATACCTGTCGGCAGAACCGCTACACATACTTTTTAATAAGAAACTGCCTACAAGAAACTCAACTCTTAGATCGCCAAAAAATTAAAAAGAACCTCTAGTAATTTGAAAGAGATAACGTAAGACACTATATACTTCGATAAAGAAAAACTTTAACATATCTTTACTTTATTTTCATTTTTGCTATATCATATTACTCGGGGGCATCTGAGTAATTTCTAAACACGGGGAAGGCTTCAAAAAACCATGTTTAGAAATGTTCACGAAGGGACAGGTAAGGACAATGAAGAGTGTTATGAAACCTTTAAGAAACTCGTAAGAAATTACGACTACTCAAAATCCGACGATTTTAAGAATCTTTCAGGACTGGGCAAAATTCTTTCTTTCCTATAAAAATACGTGCATAATTTCCAAGAATTTATATAGATTTCACTGTGACGTCATAGCAAAATGGCGCAGAAATTCAAACAACATCGAAAATTGGAATTAGGTCATTTTAAAATTAGGTCATGCCACACGCAAACATATCGAGTTACACATCTGCAGCCTGTTCATTCAAACCCTTGGGAAGAAAAGTTCCCAGTCTGTATTGCCAAAATAATTCCTTACTTCTTAATGAAAAAACATTATCAGCCCCATCGATCATTTTAACCCTAACCTAAAACTTACTGTTGTGATTCCCCTCAAAGAAATGACTAAAAAGTTTGCTTGTGGGATTAATTTACCCCTGTCCAGTGATCCCTCGTTATTTTTTGCGTGCGTAAGATCTAAAATAATAATAATAATGGAAACTTCATATATTTTCAACAAGGTTTAAAACTACGAATACAATACCAGTCGACCTCCTCTCTAATGACAGGCAGAGATACGACTGCTGGATACCAAGGAAAAGAAAGATGCCTAAAAGTTGTCTAAAGCTGGAGTAATGACTGTTCTGTCCACTGCTTATTCCTGCGGCAAAAGATATATTAACTACACCTTAAGGCTATATTAGCTGCCGTTTTCATTATATATGTTGAGCTCTTTTCTCCTATACCAATGCTTGACATCATGGTTAAAAATGAATTACAAGACTTACCAAAAACTCCAATGCTACCCATTGACACATTCACAAAATTTACCTCATCATATTCATCGTTTAACCTGCGAGATAGTTCTTCATATTTGGCTTCCTTCCTTGCAGCGTTCTTTTCAATATTTGCCTCGAATCCAACTGTCAACTCCATTATGTATAACGTTGCACCTTTGACAGCCAACAAATCAGGTCTTAGTTCCATACCAGTAATAACACATGGCTATTCCCAGCCATCCAAGTCTACATAGAGCGATACATCCTTCACAGAGCTCAGCGTCCTAGCTATGAAACTAAGGACAGAATTGTGTCTCCAGGTGTAACGGCCTTGGTGCAAATATTCCTTACAGCCATCAATAACATGTGACAATGTTTCATGTTCTTTACAAAATGTACAACGAGAATCATCCGTCTGTCCCCATAATACCATATTACTCCGATTGGCCAGAGTATTGTTTAGAAATCTAATAGCGAAGTTAAAGATATTTTTTGGCATCGAGTGATGAACATCTGACCAAAGCCTGATAAATTTTGGCTGTATATTGCTAACAAGAAAATTGAAAAGCATCCCTTGACTCACAAGTTTGTTCTCTATCTTCTGTTCTTTTTCGTTTCTGATCGATTTTAGCGCTTCCCGTGTACTATTGAATCTATCAAACTGGACATTTGTTCCTTTGTTAGACTCTTCATAGATTTTCTTAACGTCCTCATTTGGAGAGTTCTTCAAGCAATTTCTCAACACCGTTTGGCAGAGAGTAAATTTTGTAGATGGCATCATAATATCTAGACCAAATTTATCTTTGGAAAGTAAGCAAATATCAAGGGTTCCGTTGATGGGGATATCGATCCAGCGTCGTAAATATGAAGCAACGACATTATCTAAGTTATTTCTAACCCACGTAAGGCCTAAATTTGCTATAGTGAGATCCCACGATATCTTGCTAAGGACGTAATGTTTGTATAATTGCGTTTTGTTCTTTGGGTGAAGAGGAAGAGCATCGATGGAGGTCATCAAATCTTCGATTTTCATTTTAGCCTTGTCCCTGTGCTTCGATTCTTCCGTTTCAAAATTGTAGTACCTTCCAAGATACTTGAAATTTTCATCCTTTTTCACTTGTAGTATCAGAGAATTATTTCCGTATATCTTTGGTTGGAATTGCTGACATTTGGTGCCCTTTTTGACCATGCCGAAGGAGACACATTTGTCAATTCGAATTATCATTTCTGACCATTGACACCAACGAGTGAATGCATTTAAAAGAACTTGATTTTCACTTTCTAATCCTGATACTACGGAAGCGTCGTCGGCAAATTGAAACCAGTGCCTTGGTGTGAAGTTTGCACTACTACTGTAGCCCATCTGCTGAAACGCGTCAGCTTTGATATATTGAATAAAGGTATTGATACACATATTGAATATTAATGGGGACGAACAGTCACCTTGCAGAACACCCCGGCCTACCTCTATGAATGGTGTACGAAATTCAGGTGTGATGATGGATGTGTTAAATTCCTTGTAGAGGCTATCAATGACGTCAGAGATCGGTTGAGGAATTTTATGATAGTTGTTGACCTCCTTGATTAGATTATGATGAACTTCCCCAAAAGCGTTCTTGAGGTCAATTAATGTAATTACAAGAGATCGCTGCTTTCGACGAGCAGTATTTATCAAGTGGGCCATATGTGCTGTGTGTTCGTAAGTTCCAGAGATGCCCGGGGTAAAACCTTTTTGTATGCTGTGTTCGATCATCTCATTGTCCTTTAGGAAATTGTATATTTTGTTCCGTAAGCACGATGTGAATATTTTCAATGGTATTGACTCCAATGTGATTGGCCTAAAATTTGCAGGATCTGATGTATCGCCTTTTTTATGAAGTAAAATTGTAATAATAATAATAATAATAATAATAATAATAATAATAATAATAATAATAATAATAATAATAATAATAATAATAATAATAATAATAATAATTATAATAATAATAATTCTAAAATCCAAGTTGAATGGGAGAAACAAGATAACTGCAATTAATACCTGGGCAGTTGCAATATTCAGATATGGAGCAGGAATGATAAGCTGGAGAGAGAGTGAACTGAAAAGCATCGATAGAAAGACAAGAAAATACCTGACAATGTATGGTGCCATGCACCCAAAGAGTGATGTGGACAGACTATATATGAAAAGGAAGGAAGGAGGTCGGGGCCTTATCAGTGTGGAGCACTGTGTAAAAGGAGAAGAAAACAGCTTAGGTTTCTACGTAGCAAACTCAGAAGAGTTGCTGATAAGAGGCGTCTGTGCATCAGAAACAATACAAACAGAGGAAACAATGGAGAAGGAAGAATTCAAAAGAAGATTGGCAGAAGAACTGAAACAAGCATGGACAGGAAAGGCAATGCATGGGCAATTTGTTAGAGAGATGCCAGAAAAGGTAGACAGGATTAAATCTTGGGAATGACTTTCAAGGAGTGATTTGAAGGTTGGAATGGAAGCTCTCTTATGTGAAGCACAAGAGTAAGCAATAAGGACCAACTACGTGAAGCAATACATAGATAAGAGCAGCGACAGTCCGCTGTGTAGAATGTGTGGTAAACGAGGTGAAAGCATACAACATATTGTTGCAGAGTGCGAGAAATTAGCCCAGAGGGATTACAAAAGGCGCCACGATAACGTGGCAAAGAAAGTACACTGGGATTTGTGTAGGAAACACGGACTTCAGCATTCCGATAAGTGGTATGAACACACCCCAGAAGGTGCTGTTGAGAACGAGGCTGTGAAAATTCTGTGGGATATCAATGTACAATGTGATAACGTCATTCAGGCAAGGAGACCAGATGTTATAGTAATTCATAAGGAAAAGAAAGAGGCTCTGATAGTTGATATTGCTGTACCTGCAGATACGAGGATTGCAGAGAAAGAGTTAGAGAAGGTAGAAAAGTACCAAGATTTGAAAAGGGAAATAAAAAGGTTGTGGGAACTGCGATGTGCTAAAGTTGTTCCAGTAGTGATTGGTGCCTTCGGAAGCGTTACAAAAGATCTTGAATGTTGGATTGAAAAGATGGACATTGTGCCTGAGGTTGGAGTACTGCAGAAGACTGCTTTGTTGGGGACGGCAAGAATACAGAGAAAAGTGCTAGAACTTTAAAGAAGAAGGACATCTGTTAGCCTTTAGTCATATGTTGTGACTCGCCTAACAGGAAGAAAAACGGTAATAAGACCAGCCAGTGCAGAAATGCTTAAAATCCCATAATAATAATTATAATAATAATAATAATAATAATAATAATAATAATAATAATAATAATAATAATAATAATAATAATTAATAATGATAACAGAGAAAGAACTGATCGAGATGCCTTGCTTGCTAATAATTAACAACGAATAAAAACAAAGACTGCTTGTGTGAAAATTTTCGATCTTACGTAGATCTTCTTCAGTCACTAAATGCAAGTGTTCTTTAAATCGAATAGTTAATAAACGTTCAACGAGAGAACGTAGCGTTCTACTATAAAAGAAGGGTTAAACCTTCTGCTGATTTGTAGAATTTAAGTTTCTAATAATGTGGCGTTAGGAAATACACTTTTAGTTCGTTTTGCTAAAGAATTTACAATGAATCCGTCCTAGTTCATTACAACTACTGTTTAGGCCCATTGGTTCATGAGTTCCAAGCCTGGAAATCCACTTACTCTCTCTGTGCAAGAGGGCATCAATGCCCCCTTCAACATTTTCCAAGACGTGTACCCGTAAGTCCCTATCAAAACTACACGAGTTACTATCATGAAAGCGTTCGCTTAATTCCGTCGCTGTTGGGTCGTGCTTTGAGTCACTCCGATGTTTGTTGAAGCGTTGGCTCAATGTCGTCGAAGTAAAGCCAACGTAGAGCAAGTTATGCTTGGCACATTCTGCTGTATAAATAACGTTCTTCGACTGACAAGAGCCCCCCGAAATTTGACATTTCCTCCTTGACTTGGAATTTACTAGTTGGTCTATTTGCCCCATGTGATCACATAACTTACAGGGACGACCCCTTTTCTTTGTAGTCTTCTCTGTGCATCTTATGCTAGGTCCCGATGGTCTTCTTATCCTAGGTTGACATGAAATTATAATAGAACGAAGGTTTGGATTGCGGCGGTAAGATACGATTGGTGGTTTTGGAATGATTTTGGCGAGTCTGGGATGATCTTCTAACATTGTTTGGTAATTTCTGTGTAAGATTGAAGCTAGTCCTTTGAATCTTTTGTGCCAATTGATGACAAGAGGTACCCTGTCAGTATCACTATCGTTTGATGTCTTGGCTCCATTGTCGGAATTGCAAGTCAAGAGGTCTTGACGATTTTTCTTTTCTATATCATTAGCTATCCTAACGAGTTTACTTTTTGAATATCCTCTGTTTACATAAAAGTTTATAAAGTTCAATGCGTGTTTACGGTAATCAACGACCAGAGTGCAAATTCTTCGAATTCTGATGAACTGCGAGAGAGGGTTGGATCTAATAATATGGTTTGGATGATCGGAGAGTCTATGTAAGTAAGTGTGTGTTGCTGTTGGTTTACAGTGTAATTCTGTGATCAGTGATTTTTGTTCATGAATCTTAACCCTTCTTTTATAATAGAACGTTACATTCTCTCGTTGAACGTTTATTAACAATTCGATTTAATGAACACTTGCATTTAGTGACTGAAGATCGAAAATTTTTACACAAGCAGTCTTGTTTTTATTCGTTGATAATGATGATGATAATAATAATAATAATGATAATAATAACAATAATAATAATAATAATAATAATAATAATAATAATAATAATAATAATAACAAAGTCATACCAATCGTTATAGGAGCACTCGGAACCATACCAAAAGGCTTGAATGGATACTTAAAAGAGATTGGAGTTACAACGAGAGTAGAACTGTTGCAAAAGTCAGCACTGTTGGGAACTGCCAGGACACTTAAAATGGTTCTTGAAACCTAAGGAACTTGTTGGACCCGGTTTCAAGGCATATTCCGGTTAGATTGATTTGAGACTATCACTAACCGTGGACATCAACAATAATAATAATAATAACTGAGGATGATCCTAAGGTCCAGCCTCAATAGTGGAAATACTGTGCAGGCAATAAACGCCAGAGCTGTTTCGATAATTAGATATGGTGCAGGAATAGTTGAATGGACGAAAGCAGAGTTAAAGGAAACCGATCGAAAAACCAGGAAGATGTTTACCATTTATCACAGTATGCATCCGCAAGGAGATGTAGATAGACTTTACTGGAAAAGAAAAGAAGGTGGCAGGGGATTGTTAAGTGTACAAGACGTGGTCAAAATAGAAGAAAACAGTATGGGCTTCCACATAAAGGATAAAGAAGAAAGTTACTCGCAGAGGTTGTCCGAGAAGGCCTATTTGATGACAGTGAAGACCCAAAGAAAATGAAGGATGAGGTTGTAAAGAAGCATAAAGCAGCATTTGAAGAAAAGACCCTTCCTCAAAGTTTATCAAGGAAATAAGTGATGTGCGTGATGACAAGAATAGTTGGTTATGGTTGCGGAAAGGCTACCTTAAGAAAGAAACGGAAGGACTGTTGCTAGCAGCACAAGATCAAGCATTAAGAACCAGGTGGATAATGAAGTATTCTTCCTTGGCTCGTCTAATACTCTCTCTGGTGTCATGTATCTGGAGTAGCGGTAGTAGTTGCAAGTCTTGTACCGCTACTCCAGATATATGACACCAGAGAGAGTGTTAGACGAGCCAAGGAAGCATACTTCATTGGCTTGGCCAACACTCTGTCACCTAACGGACTAAACAGAACCACAGACCGCTAACACAAACAATTCCACACTAACTGAATCTACTAGCACACTTTCCTAATCTTCCTATCTTACTCTACAGCACCATCATCATGTTTCTACAAAACGGATTGCTGACGAGAAAAGATTAAGCGACTAAAGACTTTCAGCGACAGTGAAACTTCTATGAAATGAATAAGCTTTTGATACTACTAAGATAATATATTTGAATATGGAAAGAAGGGAGAGAAAAAAATCTTACTTACAACTTAGAATACAGATTATAGGTAGGATCTTAGTTCGTATTCTTTTAGGACAATAAAGTCAAAACTACTGGTTACCTCAAAGCTATAGGATTTAAGGTAACTCTGCTTTCCGCTCCAGTGAGCAGCGAGTTGCCGTTTTACAAAACCACTCTCCTCAGAAAACAGTTAATTTCTCCAATACTATTCGGTCGATCGAAAATCGGTAAAAAGGGCATCGTTCTACATAGTCTTGGCAATCGAAAGATATGCAAATCGCAATGGTTCCGTTAAGGCTGGCTTTGAAAATTATTTTTCAAAACTTTTTGTTGATTTCAGAAAATTGGATTTATCTCCAAAACTACTCGAAAAGTTTTCGGTTTTCTTTCGCTATATCGTTAGCTAGATTGTTGATCTACAATTTTACCAAGTCTGATTGAAAAAGCTAGGCTAGATTTCTCGCAATCGAATTTTATACTTCTGTTTACTTTGTGACTACGATGGGTAGAAATCTTGGTCAACTGATTAGGACATGAGAAAGAGTTGAACCCTTTAGTAAAAAGCTTAGTTTCAGATCTCTGTTTATTGTGGACTCTTGAAGAAATTGATATTGTGTGAATGCTCAAGAAAGTCTCAAAGGACATGAAACTGAAGGCTGTAGAAAAAGGTAGCATTCCAGAAATGATACTTTCACAAGCGTTCCAATGATGTCTATTGAGCCTTGAATACAACATTCCCAACAGATCACGTTCATTCTGTTTTCAACGGAAACATTTCAGAGAGTTATTATAAGGCTGCATTGACCTTGCACAATCTTTTGAAAGCGCCTTAAACGCTCGTGCAGAAATCCGCCATACTAATCTCTTGCAGTGTTCAGATTGCAAAATATCAGTATGGGGATTTCTGCACGAGCGTCTACGCGCTTACAAACGATTGTGCAATGTGAATGCAGCCAAAGGCTGAGTGTTTGAAAGCGTGATTCGTAACATGGTAATCTGTTGACCAAGGATTTTACCCTCCAGTGTCGAAAGGTAAACAGAAATATAAAATTTGATTGCGACAAATCTAGCCTAGCTTTTTCAATCAGATTTGCTTCAGTTGTAGATCAACAATCAAGCTAAGGTATATCGAAAGAAAACCAAAAATTTTCGAGTAGTTTTGGAGATAAATCCAATCTTCTGAAATCAAAAAAAATTTTTGAAAAATAATGTACAAAGCCAGCCTTAATGAAAACATTGCGATTTGCATATCACTCGATTGCCAAGACCATGTAGAACAACGTCCTTTTTACCGATTATCGATCGACCCAATAGTATTGGAGAAATTAAGCGTTTTTTTGAGGAGAGTGGTTTTGCAAAACGGCAATTCACTGCTCACTGAGCCGAAAGCAGAGCTACCTTAACATTATCTACCAAAATCAAAATAAAAGAAAATAGTGAAAAAACGAATTCAACTTGATTTTCAGCCTTTCATGAGTAAATCGGTTAGTCATAGACTAGCTTTTGTGCAAATGAAGAAGGAAAAACACCTAGGAATGCTAGAAATGATTATGTGCAGCACAAGTGCTCCATGCCATGGTATCCGCCCATCAATTATTTTGCGTCTCCAAAATAAAAATCCGTTCAGACCAGACCAAGAAGATTGGTTTCCAATAGTTTCCTTGTAAGCATTATTGATCCTGTTTTCTTTCACTAGCGCTTATCGCTAGCGATCTCAACTGATCCCATGTGTTATACCCTAAATTATATTTTGGTAATTTCATACCTTTTTGTTCAAAACCATTATTGAAAACACACTTACACGTTTTTGTTTTCCTCAAAATTTTCACCACCCTTCGAACAGTACAAGAACGCAACGTTCGGGAGAATCAAACATTCTCACTGAAGAGGCCGCCGAAGGGTGGTGAAAATTTTGAGGAAAACAAAAACGTGTAAGTGTGTTTTCAATAATGGTTTTGAACAAAAAGGTATGAAATTACCAAAATATAATTCATTATTGATCCATTCGGTCAATTAAGGTCCATTTGGTGCTAAAATTTAATTTATAAGGTGAAGTACTGAGATAAAATCTTCTGATTTTGAGGCAACCAGAAATCTGGACTTGCTCCATAAATTTCTTACTCGATTCGATCGTTCTTTTTTTTATATAATCTCATAAAAATACAACAACTACACAATTACACAACTACACAACTACATAACTACGAAAGATTACAAAAAACGATGCCACAAGGAGAACGGAAATACATATCAACCCTGTGGCCATTTAACATATAATTATAAATCTAAACATAAGGAAATTATCTAATATAAATCTAAGGCTACATATATACAAGGGAAAGATGTGTCCATGTGTTGGGGTTTGCAGCAGAGATTTAAAAGCGCTTAGTCGTGTGAATGAATTTCAGGGTAGCCTCTATGAGTCGTTTATTAACATCAAATGGTAACCTTTCATTGCCATACAGAATGAGTTCAATTAACAATTCATTTGAGAGGTTAGAAATGTCACAAGGAGGCAAAATTGCGTTGAGACCATTGAGAATTATTATTATTATTATTAATTCTTTATTTAAAGTAGGCTAATGTACAATAGCTAATTTAGAGCTAATTAAAGCCTACTAACAAAAAATAATCTGAAAGAATAATTTTACAATAAGAAAGAATGCTATTTACAATTTCAAATTAAAAACCCTAAATTTGGAATAAAGATTCGACAAAGCCTACAGTTGCATCTCTCCCCTTTCCACGATTTTATTCGGTTTTTAAAAACAGCCAAAGAGCTAGCAGTTTTTATTTCATTTGGTAACGTCTGCCAAAGTTTATGTCCAATAAAAGGTGTGGTTTCAATCCCAAAATTTGTGGTCCTCGCACTTGGCTGCAGAAGACCATTGCCACTTCTTAGGCTGTAAGGCACATCATTAGTTACAAATATGTCCTTCATAAATTCAGGGTTTAAATTTACTTTTGTCTTATAAATTTCGACCATTAGCAACTGTAGGTTTCGTTGATGGACTGTCACTGAGTTGTCCCTTTTCAGCAATGTTTCAAAATCAGACTCGTAGTCTCTGTATGCAATTCGCAGTGCTCTCAAGTGCATCTTATTTATCTTATTGTTCAAGTTCCTATCGTGAAACATCCACACTAGAGGGCAATAGTTAAACTGGGACATAATAAAGGTTTTCATCAATAAGACTTGTCTGGAAACCAAGTAATTATTCTCTGTGTGTCCCTATCTAAGCTATTAACTACATTTTGTAATGATTTATTACATGCATACAGAGTCGTGTCGTCGGCGTAGTTACATACCTCAGTGTCAGTCAGCCCCATAAACATATCATTAATGTAGATATTGAATAAAAGGGGTCCCAAGACTGATCCTTGCGGTACACCTTGTCTGACATTACTATAAGTGCTAAACGAACCATTCACTTTCACCCTCTGTTTTCTATTAGTTAGATAATTGTGGATGACGTCTAGGGAGGCCTTCTTGAAACCATATGTGTGCAGTTTTGCCAGAAGAAGTGCATGATTTAGGCAATCGAATGCCTTGGAGAGATCCATCATAACAGCACCAGCACAGCCTTTTTTATCTAAAGCTTCCCTACAGTCCTCTACCAATTTCAGCAGTGCATGCTGGGTGCTATAACCTCTTCGGAAACCACATAAATAAGGCGACAAGAAACGCTCCACAAATGGGTACATTTGCTCGTACATTAACCTCTCAAAAATTTTAGAAACTGAGGGTAGAACAGTAATTTGCCGATAGTTTTTCTTATAAAGCTCGCGTCTAGGTTCTTCATAAGATTGGCAAAGCAGCAGGTAATGTTCCGTGTCCTCAACACCATCGTTTGCAGGACACATCGGGTCTATTGTGTCTCTAAAATTATGCCTAAATTTGTGAAAATTTAATTTGCTGAGACCGACTCTTAACTGTGTAAGAATAGCTAAACCTTTGGGGTCATGAATCCCATATACTGGTTTTGAAGGGGGCCGAATTTGAGCAAGTATTTTTTATTTAAAAACACTTAGCGAAGGCGCCTGCCTAACTTCAGGAAGTAGCTTGTCCCATTCGTTCAAACAATTTGGGTAAAAGCTGTTTTTAAATCTCTCTGTTCTCGCCTTTATTTGCCCAATAACGTGGTGCTCACGAAGAGAGTACACAGGCTGTTCAAGTTGCGGTATAGGATGCCTTGTATACTCTGGCGTAACGTTATTTACAATCTTATAAAACATAACAAGGCGTCTACTCCATCGTCGCAGATTCAAAGATTCCCATCCGAGCTCATTGTACAGTTTCTCGCGGGATGTCCCCCTCCAAGCACCAGTTACTGCCAACGCAGCAGAGTACTGAACAGATTCTAGTTTCTCCATGTGGGTGTTCAATGTAGTATCATGACTGAATTCACGGGTTTTCGCTGGGGTATGGTAGATAACATCACCATAATCTAGATGCGGTCTCACAAAGAGTTTGTACAGCTCATTTAACGTGTGACGTGGCAAGTACTTTGACAGATATTTGATCATACCTATTCCCTGTCTAGATTTAGTAATAGCTGTTTGTATATGACTAGCAAATGACAACTTCGAATCTAGTATAACACCGAGGTGCTTGTGCTCCTCAACTTTCACTACTGGAACACCTCCAAATAGAATATCAGGATGATCTGTTTTGACTCTTTTCGTGGAAAACGTCACTTCTACAGCCTGTTTATTTGGATCAGGATTGAATGACATTCTCCATTTAGACGCCCAAGCTTTTATGATTTCTAGGTCATGGTTCATGTCGGAAGCAGCAGCGTTTGCATTATGGACAATAGTGAGAAGGGACGTATCATCAACAAAGAGTTTAGCATTGCATCTAAGGTCCTCGGTCAAGTCGTTGATATACACAAGAAAGAACAATGGACCTAGGATTGAGCCCTGGGGAACACCTGCCGTAACTGAACCCCAATTTGATGTCTTACCGTTCAGAACCGTACGTTGCTTTCGATTTGCAAGGAAGCTTCGAATGATTTTAAGTAGGTCATTGTGAATACCACAACACTGCAGCTTATAGATAAGACCATCGTGCCACACTCTGTCAAATGCTTTAGATGTATCAAGAAAAACTGATCGAACATCTAGAGTAGGATTACAGTCAAAGGCAGTGAATATCGTGTGGACTATTGACAGTAACTGGTTTATCGTAGAGTCACCGGGACGGAAACCCGATTGGTTTGGATTTAATAAATTATTCACATTTAAGTGCTCATAGAGACTATCAAACATTAACTTTTCAAGAATTTTGCCAAAAATTGGGAGTAAGGATATCGGACGATAATTTTGCTTCAGTTGTTTGCTGCTTTTCTTGTGAACTGGTACTACATTAGCCTGTTTCCAAATTTGAGGAAAAATGCCTTTATTCTGACAGTTTTCAAAAATAAGTCTCAGTGGAACAACTAGGGCCTCATCACTAATTTTTATCATTCGCACAGAAATATCATCCCAACCATGAGCTTTATTGGGATTTAATGACCGGATGATCGTTAGTATTTTCTCATCGGAAATATGGAAGGTGGTCAATTGCGGAGCATGGAAAGGAACATCATTGGGAACTGTACTGCCCGTATCAATAACGGTACATTGGAGTATGAAGTAGTCATTAAATATTTCTGCCTTAGTTGTAAAATCCAAGACAAACATGTCATTTTCTAACAGAGGTGGAATAATAGGAATTTTAACTTTGTTTAGAATTTTGTTTATTAATGACCAATAAGTTTTTTGACCTGTGTTCGGGTTTGAAAGTGTTTGACCAACTTTCATTAGGTATTTCTGCTTCGCATCCTCGATCATTTTAGCTCCCTGTGATATCATAACCTGTATAGCTTCTAATCTTTCTCCTGGTTGGCCATTCCGAACGAAGGATCTATATGCGCGATTCTTCTTTTGTAGAAAGCTCTTTATTGACTGTGTTATCCAAGGTGCCTGCCGAGGCTTAACTGTTATGAAACTATTTGGTATGAAGTTGCTGAAAATATTTAGTAGAACCTCGTTTAGACATTTGACTTGCTGATCCGGGCAACTTATTTGTCCTAAGGTTTCTTGCCAATTGAACATGTCGATACTCCTCCTGATTGCAAAGATATTTGCCCGATCGTAAAACCATATTCTACGATGATAAGGGGGTGGGGCTACATTTGTTACAATTATTTTGCCGTAGATAATATGATGATGACACAGTTCGTCTAAAGAAGGGTGGACCCCACTTTCAAGAAATAGATTGGGCTGGTCTGTTAGCACCAAGTCAATGCATGACTTTGACTCACCTATAATATGAGTTGGTTCAGAGATTAGTTGGTTCAGACCAAGGTCGGCTGTGAATGGTTCAAAAATTTTGCCCTCTTCGTTTTCATTTTCACCATCCCACCATTGTATGGATCGACAGTTAAAGTCTCCAGTGATTATAACGCTGAAGGGATTTTCGGCAGACATCTTGGATAACATTAGTTCAAAATTATTTCTAAATCCCTCAAATTCTACTTGGGTTTGGCTTGAACTCCTATAGAGGACGGCAAAAAAGTATTTTTTTCGGTTTAGTTTGATCTCACATACTACGCATTCGGGTTGGGTTTCGAGGTCAGGTCTTCTTCTGGCAGGGAACGATTCTTTAACGTACAGCCCAACACCTCCACGCTTCACATCTTGCGGATGGTTGCTTTTGTGGAAAAATAGCCACTAAGGCCTACTTCATTGTCATCAACAGTACTGTTAAGGTGTGTTTCTACGATACCTATGAGATCATAATTATAGACAGAATTATAAGCCTCAAGAAGGGAAACACGGAGAAAATCATGTGCACTTATACTGTTCAGATTCCACGTACAAAAGTTTAAAGAATCAGGGCCAGGATTTTGCTCTATGTCGCCACTCAATAAAAGTAACCAAACAGTATACCATTGCGATTGAAGTAAATGAAATGTCATGCATGTAATGAAAAAGTAGTTGTAGCTGAGCAAAAAATATTTAATTGAACTTTTCTTCCTGCGGAAAACACGCAGTAAGAAGAAAGGTGTCCTCTTTGATATTTCTAAGGCTACATATAAAACAATTTTCGTGAGTGAATGTAACTGGGCAAACAAAGGCAACAAACTAGAGTTGGGGTCAAAAGAATGATTTGCAATAACCTGGATATGCACAGCTAAGGGTAATGCGAAGATCGAGAAAAGTATGAAACTGCAACAAAAAAGGTATAATTTCAGGATAAGGAAAAGCAACACGAATGGTTGGAACGGAACGCTAACTCTCCTAAAGACTGCTAGGGACTGACGGAAACAACCCATTGCCGCTCGCCATCGACCAACGCAAACGTAGATGGCAAGGAAGAGTGCCTCTCATTGGTCTCTTGCAAAGAGGAAAGCTGCAACCGCAATACATGGACACGCTCGACAAATCTGAATATGCAAAAGGACACCTAAATACAGAAATAGAGAACAATGAAAAAACTACTACAAAAGAACGTTCCGAAGTCAAAGGTTTTCTGGACATGATTCGAAAAGCTGTGGTGCTGTTTTCTTGATAAAAAGAATTTCGTTTATCAATGTGGCAAAGTAAAATTGTTTGGATGAGGCCTCTCTTTGGAATAATGTTGAATGCTACCTTTAAAACCTGGAATCAGGAACCAAGAATCCCGAATCCACACAAACCCCAGGGACAACCAGCCCCACCACCGCCGGCCCAACCCCACAGCCGCCAACCCACCCCCAGGTACCCTGCCGTAACAAGATAGCTGTTGGTGGATGGACGAGTGCAAGGCCACACCAACAGCAACAAGACCGGCCGCCACCAGACCACACGGGAAACCAGACTCCATAGTCCCGATTCCATGTTCCAAAGATTGCTGTCTGTGAGATGAAAGTCTTTTAAAAAAAAACAATAGTACGTTTGACACATACAATCGACCTTTAGAAATTAGCATTTTGAAACTGTTCGATTCTTTTCGTAAACAACGTTTTTGCGGTTCAGTTGACAGAAAGAAAATACAACGAAACAGGTTCCAAAAGATCGGACATAAGTGGACGCGCGGTAAAATGCTTCAGGGGCATTTCATTCTTTAAAAAGAAACAAAAAAGCAAAGAACTGATAGGATTTTTCAGGACTTTAGAAACCGTTAGTAATCCATGATAAATTTTTGCGACCAAAAGGATTTTCCAAACTATGTGCACCAAATTTTCCTAAGAATGAAATGCCCCTCGTAGAGAAAAGGATCTAATTAGTAAATTATTGATTTCATTAAAGATCAACCAACGGTGGTAACATTTGAAACGACAAAGTGTTCTAAAATACCGAACATAGAATAGGCTAGTCTATGATTTGCTCTTACTCACTTGATAGAGTGTCTTCCTTATCATCGTCTCTCGGATATAAAATTTCCATGAGATCCTCTTCGGTCTCAAAAAAGTGGAAACCATCTTTGAGTTTCAGGCAAGTGCGGCAGTTTATATCTGCAAATGCAAAACAGTCATTTCTTTCATCGTCCTCTAACATAGTGTTTGCTTTATCTATCAAATTTAACCGCCTCTTTGTAATATCTAAACGAACATTGAATTTTTTTGAATTTTTCCTCACTCGGTACACTTGTGTTCGATGGCGCCAGGTGGTAAAGCGCACAATGATTGGGCGTGATCTTTTGCCGTTCTTGTTCTCAGTTTTGCCAATTCTGTGGGCCCGATCTATAACAGGATCAGGCATATCAACATTTAACTCCTTGAAGACATTTTTGACCTTAGAAAGACAATCATCACTGGATTCGTTTCCATCAGCTGGAACTTCTACGCCGGTGATGCGGACGCACAGCCGTCGCTGGTACTGCTCGATATCGTCGCGGCCTAGCTCGAGACGTTCGGTGTATTTCTTCATTATAATTGCATTGGCCTCTAACATGGCAATTCTTCTTTCTTGCTGAGCTATCGTAGCTTGCAGCTTCTCGATACAATCCTTTGTGGCAAGTTCCTTCTTGAGCTCTGCAAGTTTCTTGTCCAGAATGCTTTCGAGCAGCTCTTCCGATATACATGTCTTCAGCTCATCCTCCGGCTGATCTTGGCCTACTGCTTCACCTTTACCTTGCTTTCTCCTACCTCTAGACATTTTCAAACCATACAAATTTGTTAGACACTTTCGTCACTTAATCAATTCTAGACCATTTCATATTTATTTGCCTCGCATATCTTCGTAACAGCAGCTCACATCACGAGAGAAAAACTAAGGGACCAGAAACACGTCCACACACTGCGAAGCCATGTCAAAAAAACTAGTCGCCACGAAAACTAGTCGCCACGATCGTTCTGTGATGGCATATAAGATTCTGAACAAGTGGAGAACAGAAGGCCTTTGGGATAAGTACCGATATAGATCCACATCCAAATAATGGAACAAGGAATCGAAAGGATCTCCAAATCCCAAGGCTTAGAACTGTACATGTGAAAAGAGGAATTTACTACTCTCCTTAAAGGCTTGGAGCGATATTCCAGCTAATATTAGAGACATCAAAACACTCGGGCGCTTCAAAAAAGAACTAAAAGCGCATCTGACGAACTGAAAATGCTCAGAGAAAATACATCAAAACACGACCCTTTGGAAGAACGGTCCATTGCTTATGTAATACTCGCATTTTTTAACTATAGAAACATTGTATTAGGTTTATAACTGAAGAGGTATTCGTGTATACATAATGATGATGATAATAATGATGATGATGATGATGGTGATGATGATGATGATGATGATGATGATGATGATGATGATGATGATGATGATGATGATGATAAATCAGCAAGTACACCTCGGGCTTGCTCAAAGTCGGTACCAAACTCTAAATGGAAGTCTCTTCAATCTAGAAATCTGAAAAGTAGGAATATTTGATTGTATTGCTGATTAGCAGTAGCCATTCAAACGGCGGATTCAAACGGCGGATTCAAACGGCGGACATGTTTTTGGGACACCCTGTGGTACACTTTTCTTTCGGGATAACAGATTGTTGCAAAATGAGGCTGACAGTTCAGGGCGATATAATTTATCTCGGCCGATTTTACCGGCTCACCTTTGAACCATGCACACACTCAAAAAGTGGGAAGTTTAAGTTGACAACGTAGACATTATGAACTGAAGAGCCTTCTGATAGCAAGTACTAGTTTTAAGTCCCGATCATACCTCACGTGATAAACAAGGGCAGATTTTGTTTTGAACGAATCAGAACGTTTGTTTACATCTGGTCGATTAACCATTCACACTACGCAATCTAACGTCACGTGACGCACTGTGATGTCACGCAAAATTGGAAGCTGTGGGGATAAATACCGAAATACCCTCACCCCAAGAGGTGTGGCGTGCAAGTGGATTTTAGACCAATCGTAAATATTTTTCGATTTTCTGAGAGAATACAATTACTTCTAAACTTCTGTCACTTAAATTTTGATATTCAAGTTTGATCGAGAGAAATTTGAGTTTGAAAACCGCCTTAAAATTACGGTAATGACTAGCGCTCTAGGTCCAGCAGAAAGATATTTCCTTGACCGACTCTTCAGGCTGATGCAAAAAGGCAAAGAATATTGGTTCGTAGACGACTCCATAAATATCTGTATGAAATTTTTGGTGCTGAACAAACATCAAAAGGGGCAGTATCTCTTACGACACTGAGAGGGTTAGCTGAAGCACTACAGTCATACGAAGAGCCGAATTCCTGAAGTAAACTCAACTAGAAACCCATACCAATAATGTCACAAACACGCACAAACAAAATGTCGAGTCACAAGATACTCACAACTTCTTCAGTTTCTATGATGATCCAAAACTGGATAAATCCAAGATTCGATAGGCTGTATGTGAACAAATGAACGTAGCAAGAATGAATTGATTATTTCCACAAATTTGAGCAGCAAAATCTTGAACGCGCCACAGCGGCGATGAAATGTCCACTCCACTCACATTCTCATCTGTTATGGCTCAAAACTGGTTATGTCTGAAAAATAGGACCTTTCTGCACGAACAAGTCGATTTCTTGTCCTTAGATAATTCTTTTTCAGTTGATTGAAGGAAAGTTGGGAAATAGACAACAGCATGGATTTTGATGAAGGGGTCAGGTCAACTGAAATGTGCAACTCATTTGTTCTCTTCACTTGACCTGAACCAATCATCAAAATCCATGCTGTTGTCTATTTCCCGACTTTCCTTCAATCAACCAAAAAAGAATTATCTAAGAAAAAGAGATCGACTTAGTTGTGCAAAAAATGCTATTTTTCAGACATAATAACCAGTTTTAAGCTGTTACAGATCAGAATGTGAGTGGGGTAGACATTTCATCGCCACTGTGGGGCGTTCAAGATTTTGCTGTTCAAACTTGTGGAAATAATCAATGTATTCTTGCTAAATTCGTTTGTTCACATGCAGCCTATCAAATTTTGGGCTTATCCAGTTTTGGATCATCATAGAAACTGAATAATTTGTGAGTACTTTGTGACTTAACATTTTGTTTGTGACATTATTGGTAGGGGTTTCTTGTTGAGTTTACTTCAGGAATTTAGCTCTTCGTATGACTGTAGTGCTTCATATAACCCTCTCAGTGTCGTGAGAAATACTGTCCCTTTTGTTCATTGTTCAGCACAAAAAATTTCATGCAGATATGTATGGAGTCGTCTACGAACCAATATTCTTTGCCTTTTTGCATTCATTCATTCATTCATTTTTTCATTTTTACTTATTTAGGCACGGTAGCCCCGTCAGTCCGTGGGAACTGCTTTTCAGGGGGCCGTGGCAATACATTTACAAATAGGAAGATAGATACTACGAAATAGGAAAGGTCATCATAGTTTGTTTTTGATTCTTCTCTTAAAGGTGGCAAGGGAAGGTGCCTGTTTGGCGTCGCGTTCAAGTTGATTCCAAAGCTTAGGTCCACGAAAAGAAATAGCCCTCTGCCCATTGTTGGTTTTTCGTAATGGAAGCGAAAGATCAGTATCAGTATTTCTCAGTTTTCTAGCATATCGAGTCGAGGTTTTACTAAACAGGTTGGAAAGGTACTCTGGGACGAGGCCATTTAACGATTTGTACATAGTTGTCGCTATTTCGCTCCTAATAATATCATCCACTGTTGGCCAATTCAAACTGCGAATTATTGGCATAGCAGGCGCATCAAAACTGCTTTTAACCACAATTCTAGCTGCTCGATTCTGCAACTTTTGCAACGTTTGCAGTTTAGTCACCCCACAACACCCCCATACTGAACAGCAGAACCGAAAATGGGGC
The DNA here is from genome assembly GCA_964019985.1 of Aurelia sp. 4 Dawson et al 2005. Classification (NCBI taxonomy): domain Eukaryota; kingdom Metazoa; phylum Cnidaria; class Scyphozoa; order Semaeostomeae; family Ulmaridae; genus Aurelia; species Aurelia sp. 4 Dawson et al 2005. The sequence goes on along the minus strand of OZ026493.1, from coordinate 15,405,525 downwards.
TCAACGATACCCCGATACATTTCACTCAACGTGTTTTGAGGTAAAAATTTTCTGGAATATTTCAAAAACCCGATTGCACGAGAAACCTTGGTACGAAGATTGTTAATGTGTTCATCCCAATTCAAGCTCCTATCGATCATCACACCCAGATACTTTGTTCGGTCAACATTTTCAACTTGAGAGTCACCAATAAAAAACTGTGGATGATCAACGGTTTTATCACTGATTTTCTTAATTTTGGGCTGCGAACCTACAATCAGAGCTTGTGTTTTTAGAACATTCAAAGAAAGTTTATTACCTTGCAACCATTGCTTCAACTCGTTTAGCTCACTGTTTAAAGTTTGGTTTATATCTGCTAAGCTCGAAGAAGAATAAGAAATACTGGTGTCGTCGGCGTACATGGTCACTCTACCTTTGTTCAGAGAGAATGGAAGATCATTGATATAAATCAGAAACAACAGAGGGCCTAGACAAGAACCCTGGGGCACACCGCAGCGAATATCTTCGGTTTTAGAACATATCCCATTAACTTTGCAGAATTGCTTTCGAGAGGTTAGATATGACGTAAACCATGTAAGTTCTAGATTTTCCACACCATACTTTCTCAACTTTGCAAGTCAAATGTCATGGTCGACAGTGTCAAATGCTTTCTTTAGATCAATAAAAATATTTGCGGTGTATCTGCCATTTTCCATGTTCACATACCAGTCATCTGTGTTGTTTAGAAGGCAAGTGACAACAGAATGAAGGGCTCTGAAGCCAGATTGGTTTGAAAATAGATGTTTGTTTTTGTCCAAATAATCGTACAGCTGGTTAAAGATAAGCTTTTCAAAAACCCTGGCTAAAACAGGCAGGACAGATATAGGTCGGTAGTTAGATCGATCGTTAGTTTGACCACTTTTAAAAATTGGGGCTACTCTGGCTATTTTCCAGCTATCTGGAAAACAACCAGTAGCAATTGAAAGATTGAAAATATCACAAAGAGATTCTGAGATAACCGGAAGAGCAATTTTCAGGAAATAGCTAGCAATGCCATCAGTACCACAACCCTTTGAGGTTTTGAATTTGCCAAAAACTTTACATAACTGGAAGGTGTCAATAACATGGAATTTAAATTTGGTTTTCCGAGGATTTACATCATAATCATTCTCAAGAAGAGGGTTCTTTGCTTTGGGGATTTTGTCACTAAGTGTCTCTCCGATGGTACAGAAGAAGTTATTCATCGATTCTGCTATGTCAGCACTGGTAGATATTTGCTTTCCGTCGATGTTTATGGACAAAATGTTGGTAGTTTTGGATTTCTTGTTTAAAACGTTATTGATGGTCTTCCAAGTGTCTTTGAGGTCTCCCTCGCAGGAAGCAATTTTTTTAGTGAAATGCTCGCGCTTTAGTTGCCCATTTAATTTATTTACTTGGTTACGAATATGTCTATAGGACTGCATTAATAGTTCGGAGTTTGAACGAATGGCTCGTTTTTTAAGCTTGTCCCTAGCCTTGCACATAAGTTTGAAACCACTATTCAACCATGGACAGAATTTGTCAGAAACACGCCTGTTACGTGTTGGGGCATGTTTTTCAAGAATAAGCGAGAAAATGTTTGTCCATTTACTAACCACGACATTGACGTCATCTGTATTCCGCACAATGCCTCTCCAGTCTACCCCTAAAAGATCATTGACAAACTCAGTTTGATCAAAGTTCTTCATTTGCCTTGTAGAAATATTTTTATGTTGTTTTTTGCAAGCGCCGCGAAATTTCCTAACACAAAAGACCAAGTAATGATCGCTAAGGCAAGATTTATGTATTCCAGAAGTTACTATATTATTTTTGTTCGTCGTAGCTATATGATCTATAAGAGTAGTTGTGGTCAGTGTCACACGAGAAGGGCTTTCAATTAATTGATGAAAGCCGAAAAGATTGTAGATTTCTTGTAGACGTTGAGAATGAGCTGGAAGGTCGTTAGAAACTCCCTCTTTGGAATGTATCGGCAGAAAATCGCAGTTTGTATCGCCTAAAAGAATAGTTTCCTTGTCTTCCCTATCAAGAAATTGTAGACATTTCTCTAACTGATCAGAAGTATCAACATGCATCAGCCTGAAGAGTCGGTCAAGGAAATATCTTTCTGCTGGACCTAGAGCGCTAGTCATTTTCGTAATTTTAAGGTGATTTTCAAACCCAAATTTCTCTCGATCAAAGTTGAATATCAAAAATTTAAGTGACAGAAGTTTAGAAGAGCTTGTATTCTCTCAGAAAGTCGAAAAATATCTATGATTAGTCTAAAATCCACTTGCACGCCACACGTTTTGAGGAGAGGGTATTTTGGTATTTATCCCCACAGCTTCCAATTTTGCGTGACATCACAGTGCGTCACGTGACGTTAGATTGCGTAGTGTGATTGGTTAATCGACCAGATGTAAACAAACGTTCTGATTGGTTCAAAACAAAATCTGCCCTTGTTCACGTGATATATATTCATTATTATTATTATTATTATTATTATTATTATTATTATTATTATTATTATTATTATTATTATTATTATTATTATTATTATTGAAAATAAAGAAATACAACTGCAATTTTGCTAAAAATGTTTCGATTTAAATTCTTCCTCAGTTTACTTACAATTAGGTACAAGCCAGGTTTTATACGTTGTAAACAAAATTAAAATTAACATAAAATTTCCATAAAATCAAAATTAGAATACCCTTGATACAACTCGAATTATGAACATAAAATACATTACAACGTAAACAAAATTAACAGAAACCTAGGCCTGATTCACACCGGGTCTCCCGGGCCACCAGGGCAGCGCAAAAAAACCCGAAAGACAAAGACTTGGAGTTTAAGTCTCTGTCTCTCGGGTCCCCCCGCACGACCCCAACAGACCCAAAAAGACCCAGCGCGAACCAGGCTTTAAGATAAAAACAAGAATAAAATACTACACCTTCCAAACCATAGAGTTACAATAATAATAATACAGCATATCTTTTTAGTTTCTTTACCCACATGGGATTGAGAGTGTCCTCCGTAGCAGAATCCTAATTTCCAAGGGAACAGAAAAAGAGACGCCAGCCAGTAACCCTCCAAGGATTTGCTTAATTTGCTAAATCCCGAATAGCCCGATAGGGAATTCCACCCCAACACCACGTGCAAAATGCACGAAGTTAACCGGCCAGCGTCTCCTTCCACTCCCTTGGGATCTAAGTGCAAAGATAGAAGGATTAAGCGCTCCCACAAGCAAACAAATCCAACTCGATATCCGCCACCCTTTCATTTAGGCCCTTAGGGGAAATACACCCAATTTATATTGCCAAAAAAGCTCCTTTCTGCGGAGCAAATATACGTCACCTGCACCATCGATGATGCTTATTTTTACAGAAAATTCACCCCGATGATCTTGTTCAAAAAAGTGAGAGAAAAAGCTTACCTGTGGGACAGGTTTACCCCTATGAAGATTACCACTTAGACGCTTTTGTTTATATGTCCGAAAATATGATTTATAGACGTTAAATCTCTGGCGAAATTTAGTCTTCGTACTGCCTACATACTTTTTATTGCAACATGTGCATTGCAGCAAGTAGACCACATTCTCCGAGTTGCAGTCATACGCCCCCGAAAAGTTCCTAAAAAACTGAGAATCATCGGCATTATAAAACATGGACCCCTCTTGCATCATCGGGCATATTTGGCACCTTCTACCACTGCACTTATGTGTACCTTTTTCCACCAGCTCCTCATTTCCGGTTGTAATTTTGCCCGAACCAAGGTATCTTTAAAGTTTTTGGCCCTTCTAAACGAAACGAAAAATTTTCCCGAAAAAACCCTGCGATGCTCACGATCCACAAGAAGGATTATTATTATTATTATTATTATTATTATCAACACTTAATTTACAATGTTGGCATAAAAATAAGGTATAAAATAGCTATACATGTATATAATATTTACAAACATAGCTAATAAAAGCCAACTACTTCAATTTACAAGAAAAGAATAGATAAAAACATCATATAAAACCTAAAAGTGGTACATAATTTCGGCAGAGCCTACATTGGCATTGGCATTCATTTCCTTTCCAAGCTTTGATTTTGGTCTTAAATTCAATCAAGTTAGTTGAGTGTCTTAGAGAGACTGGAAGTGTACACCATAACTGTGGACCCCTATATCGAACAGTTTCTGAGCCGTACATGACTGATCTCACTCTTGGTAAGTTAAAATCGCGATCATTTCTGAGGTTATAATGGTTGGTTTGTAGACAGAATATTTCTTTCATAAAAGGAGGATTTAAGCCATGTTTTGTCTTGAACATTTCTATCATTAATACCTGTAAGTTCTTTTGATGAACAGATACACTGTTATCATATCCTAGGAGATCTTCAAAGCTAGATTCCTGATCTCTGTACGTTATTCTAAGGGCTCGCTCGTGCAGTTTGTTGATTTTAGTATTTAGTTTCCTACTATGGAACATCCATGCCAGAGGGCAGTATTGAAACTGGCTATTTATGAATGATTTCATCAGTATCCTTAATTTATTTTGATCCATATAGTGTGCTATGCGTGACAGAGCATAGAGCTTGTTGCTAACCTTTCGACATAGATTACTTACATGTTGCTCAAATGTAAGTTTGCTGTCTAAGGTAACTCCTAACAATTTTTCTTCAGTACTATTAGTAATAATAGAACTGCCAATTCTAACCGAAACAGAGTCATCACTTATATTTCCAAATGTTAGTAGATGACATTTGTCTTCATTGAGCTTCATATAGTTGTCAGAGAACCATTTGATTGCACGGGCGGAATCAAGTTCTAACCTAGCAACAACACTATCAGTGTCAATATCACAAGCAAATAAAGTTGTATCGTCGGCATAATTGCATACATCAGTATTATTTAAGGAAAAAAGCAAATCGTTGATATAGATATTGAAGAGAAGAGGTCCAAGGACAGATCCTTGAGGCACTCCTAAAGTAAGTTGCTTCCAGGAGCTAAAAGATCCATTGACCTTGACCCTCTGTTGTCTGTTATGCAAGTAACTATAAATTAGAGACAATGCATCATGACTGAAACCGTAGGCATGTAGTTTGGCAATAAGGAGATCATGTCTCAGGCAGTCAAAAGCCTTAGAAAGATCCATCATAACAGCACCGACTTTTCCGCCTACATCAATACAAAGTTTAGTCTTTTCCAAAAAACGTACTAAGGCTTGCTGAGTGTTATAACCCTTGCGAAATCCACATAATAGTGTGGACAAATACTGTTCTATGTGTGCTTCCACTTGCTTGACTAGAAGCCTCTCGAAAACTTTTGAAACAGTTGGCAGAACACTAATTGGCCTGTAATTTTTCTTAACTGTACTTTCTTTTTGTTTATGAAGTGAAGATACGTCTGCACATTTCAGCTCATCAGGAAAAGTAGAGTTTCCAATGCAATTATTAAATATTTCCTGTAAAGGCTCGGAACATATATCAGAATTATTCTTAAGAATCTTTGGTGGTATATTCTTGAAGGTTGTGGCCTTCTTGGGATTAAGCCTTTTTATTTCAGTTTCCATTTCCTCCAATGAAACAGAGTTGAAAGTAAAAGAGTCTGCATTCACAAAGCGATTCTTAATTCTTAGTATGCTGGGATGATTTGAGTATTTCTGTATCGACTTTTCGATAGGATCTGATATGCCCTCAGTGCCTGAAATATTATCATTATTTTCTTTTATACCAAGAGACTCTGTTACCGTTACAAAGAAGCTATTGAAAATCTCTGCAACTTCAGTATCATCAGATATAATCTCATCATCTTCGACTAAAACTATCTTGTTATTGCTCTGACATTTGTCAGACAGAGCAGGCTTCACAGTTTTCCAGAATTTCCTATTATCGGTGACCAAATTGATATCTAACTTATTATAGTAGTCTCTTTTAGCTTGCCTGAATAGCTTAACGCAACGGTTACGTTGTTTACGAAAGTTGTTCCAATTCTCAACCGTTCTAGAGTTGTTATGTTTATTTTTAAGTCTAGAACGCAACATAACTGCTTTACGTAAAGCTCTCGTCATGAATGGGGCATGATTTGCACATACATATTTCTTTTTAGTAGGGGCGTGTTTATCTAACACTTCGTTGAAAACATCTTGAAATGACTCATAATCGGTAGGGTGTTTTCACATTTCCGCAAAATCTCATGAACCTCATTGAGTGCAGGATGAAAAGTAAGGACAAGGGGTATCCTCGTGCCATCTTTGGATTTTGATTCCCTATTCAAAAGGGTATCCCTTTGCAAACCTTTGACCCTCTCCAACTGTGTGTCGATCTCCCCACCCTTATATCCCCGATCCATAAGCCAAGACTTTAAACTAGCCAAATGTTCCTTAAACGAAGAATCCTCTGAACAAATGCGCCGAATGCGAAGAGCTTGACCATAAGGTATACCCTTTTTAGTATGATAAGGATGGCAGGAAGAACGATGGAGGAGCTGATGGGTGTCTGTTGGTTTTGTGTATAAATCCGTGACAAGAGTGTTGTCTTTCTTAATAACCCTTGTGTCTAAAAAATTGATGCTTTCCTTAGACCATTCTGCAGTAAATTTGATCGAATGGTGAGATGCATTCAAGTAGTCGACAAACTTTCGAAGCTCTTTTTCACCATGCGTCCAAATCAAAAATACGTCATCAATGTATCGCCACCATACACTAGGCTTAAAATCGTAAGAATGCAGAAGTTTTTCTTCCAAGTCCGCAAGAAAAAGAATCGAGTACGGTGGCGCACATTCAGTACCAATTGCTGTACCCCTAATTTGGTGGCAAAATCTCCCATTAAACTCAAACATATTATTCGTAAGAACTACTTCTGCTAAATCCATTAAAGAATCTGTAGACACCGACCGATCTGCTCTAGAATCAAGGGCTTTTCGTAACACTCCCAATCCCTCATTGTGGGGTATGCTAGGATAAAGTGCAACCACATCAATCGTATACAAAATGGCATCCTCTGGAAGATTACCTAAGGACTGTATCTTTTGCAAGAAATGATTTGTGTCCTTGATATAGGAGCGGACACTTTTAGCCAGGGGTTGTAAATGAAAATCCAAAAATTCCGAAAAATTCTCTGTGTGGAAACCCGAATTAGAAATAACAGGCCTTCCGGGGGCACTATTAAGCCTTTTGTGTATCTTAGGCAACAGGTAGAATCTACCAAGCTTTGGGTTATTGACCATTGAATACTCCAAAGTTTTATCGTCAACATCCCCCCGTTGTCTAATTCTACCCATTGCCTGATTGATGACATTATGTAGAATGTCAGAAGGATCGTTACCAAGGGGTAAATACACGTCATGGTCACCCAGTTGATCCTCTGCTTCTCTGATATAGTCTTCTTGGTCCCAGACAACTACTCTTGACCCTTTATCAGCTTCCTTGATAACGATCGTTCTGTCAGACTTGAGACCATTCAAAGCTGATATTTCTTCCCTTGTAAGATTACAAAAATTCTTACCAACTGCTGATAATTTCATAATTTCATCCGCGATCTTAGAAAGATAAACGTCAATAGCTACGTCCTTATGCCTAGGATTAAACTTACTGCGTGATCTGAAAACAGGAATTTCCGAAAAATCTTCTTCATCCTTAAACCACCATTTAAGCCGTAATCTTCTCCCAAAATTTTCTAAATCTATTTTAATTTGAGAATTATCTAGTTCCTTTGGTGTACGTACAAACTTTAGCCCTTTAGATAAAACTGATACCTCTGCTTCACTTAATGCACGTTTAGAAAGATTTATAACTTTATCATTTTCAAAGCGTCCACAAATTCGTCCGTTATCATCTAAATCAAAAGGAAAATCGACTTTGCTAACCTCTTCTTCCTGACTGCTCTTTTCACCGTGAGTTCTTGACCTTTCCATAAGATCCGGAGGTTGATTCTCAAAGTCATCTGATATCAATTGTCTTTGAAGCTCCTCGAAATTCATACTGTTTGGCAGTTCTTCACCCTGAGTTCTTGACCTTTCTACGTCATCCGGAGGCTCATTCTCAACGACATTCTGTACTTGAATCTCCTCTAAATTGACATTGTTTGGTAATTCTTCCTGCTCAGTTCTTGCCCTTTCTGCATCATCCGGAGGTTCATTCTCAACGACATGCGATACCATCCGTCCTTGAATCTCATCGAAATTAACATTGTTTCCATCTTCACTTATGACAGACTCCTCCATAACTTGCAGATCTCGTTTGGCATTGATAAAAGAAGCAATATCTTCAAAAAATGACATGCTATCACGTAGTTCCCTCTCGTTTTCATGGAAATCTCTTCCTCCAATCAATCGCACCAGTTTTCTCCTTCTCCGAATCTCAATCTCTGTATACAGTTTATGAACATTACCACTAAGTTCTTCAAAGAAAAGTTCCAGATTGGCCTAATATACCTCTTTTGATAAAAATTCCACAGTCTTATTCCAAAACTCAGTTTCAAATTGAGATGACACTACAGCGTACTCTTGAATCAAAACATCTATCAAATTATGTTCAGCAGTGACTAAAGTTTCATTCCATCGTGACAGGAAATTATTGGATTGCTTACCGATCTGTGCCGTCTTTTTAAGTTTCAAACCATTAGGAACGACATCGAAATTGCGGCATAAACAAAGAAATAACCAATGACTTTTGTATCGAGTGACTTTTTCAGCTAGAAAGAAAAGCTGCTTCCTTCTTTTGACCTGGCTGCCCTCAGTCATCTTACACCCTCTCAATTGCAAAAAAATTATAAAGAAACAAAAAGCACCATCTAGAAATAACAGAAAATTAAGATAAAGAAACACAACTGCGATTAAATGAGGGATTGGGAGTGTTACGAAAAGCCCTTGATTCTAGAGCAGATCGGTCGGTTTCTACAGATTCTTTAATGGATTTAGCAGAAGTAGTTCTTACGAATAATATGTTTGAGTTTAATGGGAGACTTTACCACCAAATAAGGGGTACAGCAATTGGTACTAAATGTGCGCCACCGTACTCGATTCTTTTTCTTGCGGACTTGGAAGAAAAACTTCTGCATTCTTACGATTTTAAGCCTAGTGTATGGTGGCGTTACATTGATGAGGTATTTTTGATTTGGACGCATGGTGAAAAAGAGCTTCAAAAGTTTGTCGACTACTTGAATGCATCTCACCATTCGATCAAATTTACTGCAGAATGGTCTAAAGAAAGCATCAATTTTTTAGACACAAGGGTTATTAAGAAAGACAACACTCTTGTCACGGATTTATACACAAAACCAACAGACACCCATCAGCTCCTCCATCGTTCTTCCTGCCATCCTTATCATACTAAAAAGGGTATACCTTATGGTCAAGCTCTTCGCATTCGGCGCATTTGTTCAGAGGATTCTTCGTTTAAGGAACATTTGGCTAGTTTAAAGTCTTGGCTTATGGATCGGGGATATAAGGGTGGGGAGATCGACACACAGTTGGAGAGGGTCAAAGGTTTGCAAAGGGATACCCTTTTGAATAGGGAATCAAAATCCAAAGATGGCACGAGGATACCCCTTGTCCTTACTTTTCATCCTGCACTCAATGAGGTTCATGAGATTTTGCGGAAATGTGAAAACATCCTTCTTGTGGATCGTGAGCATCGCAGGGTTTTTTCGGGAAAACTTTTCGTTTCGTTTAGAAGGGCCAAAAACTTTAAAGATACCTTGGTTCGGGCAAAATTACAACCGGAAATGAGGAGCTGGTGGAAAAAGGTACACATAAGTGCAATGGTAGAAGGTGCCAAATATGCCCGATGATGCAAGAGGGGTCCATGTTTTATAATGCAGATGATTCTCGGTTTTTTAGGAACTTTTCGGGGGCGTATGACTGCAACTCGGAGAATGTGGTCTACTTGCTGCAATGCACATGTTGCAATAAAAAGTATGTAGGCAGTACGAAGACTAAATTTCGCCAGAGATTTAACGTCTATAAATCATATTTTCGGACATACAAACAAAAGCGTCTAAGTGGTAATCCTCATACGGGTAAGCCTGTCCCACAGGCAAGCTTTTTCTCTCACTTTTTTGAACAAGATCATCGGGGTGAATTTTCTGTAAAAATAAGCATCATCGATGGTGCAGGTGAGGTGTATTCCCTTCGCAGAAAGGAGCTTTTTTGGCAATATAAATTGGGTGTATTTTCCCCCAAGGGCCTAAGTGAAAGGGTGGCGGATATCGAGTTGGATTTGTTTGCTTGTGGGAGCGCTTAACCCTTCTATCTTTGCACTTAGATCCTAAGGGAGTAGAAGGAGACGCTGGCCGGTAAACTTCGTGCATTTTGCACGTGGTGTTGGGGTGGAATTCCCCATCGGGCTATTCGGGATTTAGCAAATTAAGCAAATCCTTGGAAGGTTACTGGCTGGCGTCTCTTTTTCTGTTCCCTTGGAAATTAGGATTCTGCTACGGAGGACACTCTCAATCCCATGTGGGTAAAGAAAGCAAAAAGATAGGCTGTATTATTATTATTGTAACTCTATGGTTTGGAAGGTGTAGTATTTTATTCTTGTTTTTATCTTAAAGCCTGGTTCGCGCTGGGTCTTTTTGGGTCTGTTGGGGTCGTGCGGGGGGACCCGAGAGACAGAGACTTAAACTCCAGTTCTTTGTCTCTCGGATTTTTTTTGCGCTGCCGTGGTGGCCCGGGAGACCCGGTGTGAATCAGGCCTAGGTTTCTGTTAATCTTGTTTACGTTGTAATGTATTTTATGTTCATAATTCGAGTTGTATCAAGGGTATTCTAATTTTGATTTTATGGAAATTTTATGTTAATTTTAATTTTGTTTACAACGTATAAAACCTGGCTTGTCCCCAATTGTAAGGAAACTGAGGAAGATTTTTAATAATAATAATAATAGTAATGTTGATAATAATAATAATGATGATAATAATAATAATAATAATAATAATAATAATAATAATAATAATAATAATAACGATGATAATAATAATAATAATAATAATAATAATAATACACAGAGAAAACAAGACTTGTTTGTTTGAAAATTTTCGATCTAGCGTAGATCTTCATCAATCAAATAATGTTCGAAGAAATGCTATGCAATCTAACGTTGTAAAATAGGAACGTAATCTTCCATTAATGAAAGAGTATAGAGTTCTGATAATGAAATAGAAAAAGGAGTACGATTGATGTGACGAAATTAGATCAATCTGCTAAATATATTTGTATAGTCTGTAAAATGTCTTTCGTAGCTCATTAAGGCTAGAGTTTAGGCCGTTTGGTTCTTTAGAGTCTAATCGCGATACCCTCCAGTTTTCATGGTGTTCTAGCTTGTCTCGGTCTCCCTCTACTCTTTGCAAAATGTGTACTCTTAAGTCTCTATCAAAAGTGCACGAATCAGTCTCGTGAAAATGTTTGGCCAATTCCGTGGCATCCAGATCATTTTTAGCATCGCTGCGGTGCTCGTTGAATCTCTGACTCAATGTTTTAGAAGTATATCCGACGTAGATTAGCTTATGTTTCGCGCATTCGGCGGCATATATTACGTTTTTGCTGTTGCAAGAGCCGCCGTCAATATGACATGTTTTCCCTGTCTTGGCATTCGTTATTTCATTTTGTTGTCCCATGTGGCTGCTTAGTTTGCACGGACGTCCTCTCTTCTTGGCTTCTTCTAGCGTACAGCGAACGGAAAAACCTGCCTTTGCGTTCTTTTTCAGCTTTGTACTAACGAGATGATTATGCAAGTTAGGATTTCTACGGCATGAAACTAATGGTGGTTCTGGGAACACTTTTTTGAGATCTGGATGTTCGATGACCATGAAATTGTAGTGTCTGATTAATATCTGGGAGAGTCCCTTGAACTTTTGATGCCAGTCGATTACTAGAGGAACTCTAAAAAATTCGCATACTGCTTGACTCTTCTTTTAGCAGTAGCTGAATCCCAGATGTTTAGTTTATACAATAATCAAAGTTTATACAATAAACTTTTTTCCTTTGTGAATTTGAAAAAGGACTGGATTCTCTTAAAACTCATACTGAATCCTTTGAGGTTACACTGGCAACCTTGCAGCTCCCCCAAGTGACTCCCCGAAGGAACGGCAACACTGCTTAACTCTTCTTTTAGCAATAGCTGAATCCCACGCGAAGCCACAAAGGGCAAGCACAAAACAGACGCCAGTATAACCTCTTGGGACAGTCAAATACAGTGGTAGAATTTGCCCAAATTTCGTCTTAGTACTACCGACATGCTTCATGTTGCATGACTCACATTGCAACAAATAAACCACATGATCAGAGTTGCAATCAAATCGCCCCGAGAAGTTTTTTGAAAGACCTCGTAGAGTCAGAATTTTGAAACGTATCCCCCTCCTTCATCAAAGGGCAAATCTGGCAATTCCTTCTACCATTGCATCTGAAAGTGCCTTTTTCCATCAACTCTTCATCGATACTTGGCAGCTTAGCTCGCACGAGTTTGTCCTTCAAGCTTTTTGCCCTCCTAAACGTTACAAATATTTTGTCCTTGAAAACTTGTGTTCCATGTCTACGAACAACACATTTTGGTTTTCGCGAAGGATTTCATAAACTTTGTGCATGGCTGGGTGATAAGTTAGTACTAAAGGTATTTTCATATCATCTTTTTCCTTGGGCCTGGCATCCAATAAAGTAGCACGATTTTTGTCCCGCACCCGGTCAATTTGGCTGTCAACCTCGTTATCACTGTAGCCCCTTTCTAGAAGCCAAGATTTTAATTCTTCTATCCTATTTGGAAAAACTGTTCCTGTGAGCAAATACGACGAATTCGAAGGGCCTGGCTATATGGAATTCCCTTTCTTGTGTGGTTAGGGTGACATGAAGCTCGATGCAAGAGTTGATGGGTATCTGTATTTTTGTAAACAAATCCGTTACAAGTTTGTTACCCTGTTTGATGACTTGAACATCAAGAAAATTAACCATTCAGCAGTGAACTTTATTGATTCGTGCGCTCCTTTTAAAAATTTCACAAATTCCCTCAGTTTTTCCTCCCCATGTTGCCAGATTATAAAAACGTCATCTATGTATCTCCACCGTACCCATGGTTTATTTTGAGCCTCAGCAAGTAGCTTTTCTTCTAGCGCTGCCAAGAAAAGGATCGCGTATAAAGGAGCGCATTTGGTACCAATTGCTGTACCCCTAAGCTGTTGATAGAAATTGTTATTAAATTCGAAAAAATTGTTCTTAAGAACAACGTGAGCTAATTCAAGAAGGGTATCCGTGGAAATGGTTTTATCTTCCCGATGTTCAACTACCCCTCTTAACGCTTCCAAACCCTCTTCGTGCGGAATACTTGGATAAAGCCCACCACATCCACCGTACATAATATAGCACCATCAGGGAGGCCATCCAGATCTATGATTTTTTTAAGGAAGTGATTCGTGTCTTTTATATATGACCGCACCTTCTTCGCTAAAGGTTGCAAATAGTGGTCCAAAAATGCCGAAATGTTTTCCGTAAAAAAACCACAGTTGGAAATGACGGGTCTGCCTGGTACGCTATTCAATCTTTTGTGGATTTTCGGGAGGAGGTAAGACCGTCCCAACCTAGGGTTATTCACCATTAGGTAGTCCAATGTGGTTTGATCCAAATCTCCTCTATCGCTGATTTTTTTAAGAGTGTCCGAAATAATTTGGTGTAGTCGTTCCGAAGGATCGTTGTCAAGCCTGCTATATACCTCAGAGTCATCGAGTTGACTCTCTGCTTCCGTGATATAATCCTCTTTATCCCAAACCACTACACCCGAGCCTTTGTCAGCCTCCTTGACAACGATCGTTCGGTCCGATCTAAGACTGTTAATGGCTTTACTCTCTTCTCTACTAACATTACTATAATTATTCCCTTGTGCCGATATACTCATGAGTTCTTCCTCTAATTTACTCAAATACAGCTCAATTGCAGCATCCTTATGTCGTGGATTAAATTTGCTACGGGGCCTAAAGGCTGGATATTACGTAAAATCCTCTGATTCCCTAAAGTGCCATTTTAAGCGGAGACGTCTACCAAAGCTCTCCAAATCCACCTTAATTTGCGAATAATCTAATTCCTTGGGGGTCATAATGAATTTTAAGCCGTTAGATAATACTGAAGTTTCTGATTCACTAAGGGCTCTTGTGGATAAATTAACCACCTTATCGTTTAAAAACTGTCCCTCAATTCTACCATTATGATCTACCTTATATTGATGGTATTGCTGATGGTATTGCTACTGATGGTACTGATGGTATTGCTAGCTGCTTTTTAAAAATCGCCCTTCCGGTTATCTCAGAATCTCTTTGTGATATCTTCAATCTTTCACTTGCTACTGGTTGTTTTCCAGATAGCTGGAAAATAGCCAGAGTAGCCCCCATTTTTAAAAATGGTCAACCTGATGACCGATCTAACTACCGTCCTATTTCAGTTCTGCCTGTTTTGGCTAGGGTCTTCGAAAAACTTATTCATAACCAACTCTACCATTATCTCGACAAAAACAATCATCTGTTTTCAAACCAATCTGGTTTTAGAGCTCTCCATTCTGTTGTCACTTGCCTTCTTAACAGCACTGATGACTGGTATGTAAACATGGACAATGGCAAATATACTGCAAATATTTTTATCGATCTAAAAAAGGCATTCGATACTGTAGATCATGACATTTTACTTGCTAAATTGAGGAAGTATGGCGTTGAAAATCTAGAACTTACTTGGTTTACGTCATATCTAATGAACAGAAAACAGTTCTGCAAAGTAAATGGTGTCTGTTCAAATACCAAAGACATCCGATGTGGTGTGCCACAGGGTTCCTGCCTTGGTCCTCTCTTATTTCTGATCTATATCAGTGATCTGCCGTTTTCTCTGAAGAAAGCGAAAGTGACGATGTATGCCGATGATACCAGTATTTCTTACTCTTCATCGAGTTTAGAAGATGTAAAGCAAACTCTAAACAGTGAACTAAGCCATCTGAAGAAATGGTTGCTAGGTAATAAACTTTCCTTAAACATCCTAAAAACTCAAGCCCTGGTTGTGGGTTCCCAGCCCAACATTAAGAAAATTGTTGATGAAACTGTTGATCATCCCTAGTTTTTTATCGGTGACTCCCAAGTTGAAAACGTAGACCAGTCAAAGTATCTGGGTGTGATAATAGACAGGAGTTTAAGTTGGGAAGAACACATTAATATTCTCCGTACCGAAGTTTCTCGAGCAATTGGGTTTTTGAAATATGCCAGAAAATTTCTACCTCAAAACACATTAAGTAAAATGTATCGGGGATAGTGGAGCCCCATTTTCGGTACTGTTGTTCTGTGTGGGGATGCTGTGGGGCGACCAAACTGCTAACCCTACAAAAGTTGCAAAATCGAGCGGCGAGAATTGTTACCAAAAGTAAATTTGATACGCCTGCTATGGAACTAGTACACAATCTAAATTGGCCAACTGTAAGTGATATTATTAGAAGCGAAACAGCTACTACTATGTACAAGTCTCTAATGGACTTGTACCTGAGTACCTATCCAACTTGTTTGTCAAAAATTCAACTCGGAATGTTAGAGAACTTAGAAATACTGAAACTGATCTTTCGCTACCATTGCGGAAGACTAAAAATGGGCAAAACGCAATATCGTTTCGTGGACCTAAACTCTGGAATCAACTCAAACTTGATCTTAAACAAGCACCCTCCCTTGCCGCCTTCAAAAAAAGATTAAAAAATTGACTAACGCGTTCTTTTCTTTTTCTTATCAATGTTATTTGTCTCTTGTTTTAATTTTTAGATTTTTGCCACGGCCCCCTGAAAAGCAGTTACTGATCAACTGATGGGGCTACCGTGTTTAAAGAATTAAAAATTGATTTAATTGAAATTGAAAATTCTTGCTATTTACATCTTGTTGCGTATTCTCTTCGCTTGAAGTTTCTCCAAATGTTCGTGTCTCTTCGCTGTTTCTCTGTATGGTATGTGCATCATATTCTTCTTCATTTTCCATCAGAATTCTCCTTATATTTTGTAGATCTAGCTCAGCCGCATTTTGATGCTCTGCAGTTTCTAACCTATCACCAAATTCATTCTCAATAGTTTCTAAGGTGCCACCAAGTTGGTGCTCTGAAGTTTCTAAAGTGCTCATAACTGATGCCAAATCACGTTGTAAATGAAATCGCTGCACCAGTAATTATGATAATAATAATAATAATAATAATAATAATAATAATAATAATAATAATAATAATAATGATAATAATAATAATAATAATAATAATAATAATAATAATAATAATAATCCTACCAATCGTCATAGGGGCTTTGGGAACTGTGACTAATAATTTAAGGAAAAACCTTGACAAGGTAGACCTGCACCTGGGGGTTGATGCTCTTCAAAAAACATGTCTTCTTGGGACAGCGCGAATCATCCGGAAAGTTCTCGATACAAAGTGAAGAACAAAGGAGTACTGCACAGAAGGACAGTGAGAATGAAGAAGGACAAAAATGCTTCCCATCCTAGACCACGGGTAGTGGTTCGATGAGAGACATAAGTCAGAGAATTTGCCGGTTGTTACATCAATACCGTGTAAAAGCAGCATGATAATAATAATGATAATAACTACTACTTGACCAAGATGCTAAGCAAAAAACTGCTTAAAAAACTGGTGTGTTGCCGTATTCCCGGGAAGGTATCAGCTAAAGTCCGTTTACTACCAATAACTATTGTCCCAATAACTTTTTAACTCTGCTCCTCCAGATATAGTTTCCTCCAATTATACACGATATCGAACACCATTTCATCACATTCTTTATATTTACTCTGGTACGTTTCGATTAAAAATCTTTGTCAGCAATAAAAATAATAATAATAATAATAATAATAATAATAATAATAATAATAATAATAATAAATAATAATAATAAAGTGAAAACTGACGAAGATATTTGAATCGAAACGTTTTTGCCAAATTACAGTTGTGTTTTCTTAATAATAATAATAGTAATAATAATAATAATAATAATAATAATTGTCCTGGGTATGACCCTAAATTGCACCCGGTTGTGGAGTTTCGACGTGGGAGAATGAGTTTACCCTTTGCCACAACTACCTCCAGGTCATCCTTGAGCAAGGTGTAGTACCTGTTAGCTCTCCCCGAGATCATGAAATACCGAGTTGGCGTCCGGCGGGGACTAGTCTGTCTCATGGGTAGGGGGGACTCTTCAGCCTTGGTCGGCGACCCCCCTAGTGATGGTGTCACGATAAAAATACTGCTTTGTTGGTGATGCAAAACCACAACCTCATCTTCTAAAGAAAATGATGATCAATTCCGAAAATAACACAGAGAACGACGTCAACGGGAGTGGATCAGCAGGTGAAACTGTCGCGTCCGGCAGGGGTGGTGGTGCTACGCAAGCCTGCCTCGGTCGATATCATGCTACTGCGGAATCAACAGTGTGGAGTAGAGCTAGAAAGCAATGGACAAGGGAAGATAACAGAACAGTGATGGAGTGCTATTTCACTAGCGAGCCAAACAAGAGAGGATACAGGAAACGTATGGTAAATATCTGGAGAAGTAGAAATCTTGCTCAGGTATCAGAGCAAAGATTGCTAGATCAAGTTAGGCAAATAAGGATGAAGGGCTGGATTACAGAGTTAGAGATGGAGGAGATCAAGAGACAGATGGCAAATGAAAGCAACAGAGGTGACAATGAGAGACAGGGTGAAAGTTTGGACAGCGATGCTAACATCAGACGTGAAGAAATACAGATAGAATGTGATGAAAGTGTACAGCAGGCTAATGGGGCAGGAGCAACTGAAAATACTGCTAGAATGCTTGACGATGAGGAATTCTCAGACGAGGAATTAGTGATTGCTGAGAGGCTTTTTGAAGTGCTACAGCAACCTGAGAGAGTAAAGCTCCCTGCTCTGAGAGGGGTAAATAAAAATTCTGTCAAAATCGAAGTTGACAAGATGAATAGCTTGCTGGGTAGAATAAGAAGCGAAAATATTACTGTAACCAATGATTTGCTATATGCAGCATCAGTTGTTACAACTGAGAGATTGGGTGCAAAAATTACTAGAAAGAAGAGTCAAGGAGAACCTATGTGGAAAAGAAGGTTACAGGAGCAAGTAAAACACTTGAGGAAAGATCTAAGTCGAGTCGAAGAGTTAAGAAAAGGGAGGACAATTAAGACAAGGTTTCAAGAACAGTTACAGAGAAAGTACTGGTTAAAAGAGAAAGGCCTCATAACAGTAAGCGAAGAGCTGAAACAAGGATTACAGCGAAGTCAGGAAAAATTACAAGATATCAAGCTAGAGTAGATCAATTTAGACAGAATCGATTGTTTCGGGAAAACCAAAGTCGTTTCTATGATGAATTGAATGGCGGAGAGAGAAATGACTTACGACCTGAAAAGGAAGGAACTATGGAATTTTGGAAGGATATATGGAGCAAGCCCACGCAGCATAAGGAAAACGCAGAATGGCTGCATGACCTGAAAGAGGAAATTAACATTGAAAGGCAAAATGATGTTGTGATAACAAGGGAAAAGGTAGAGAAGATTGTAAATAAAATGCCAAATTGGAAGTCACCAGAACCTTACTTAGTTCAGGGCTTCTGGTTGAAAAGATTCACTAATCTACATGAGAGAATTACAGTGCAGCTCAACGAGTGCTTGAGGAAAGGAATAGTGCCAAAATGGATGACTAAAGGAAGGACAATTTTGATAATCAAAGACCCACAAAAAGGAAGTGTGCCTAGCAATTATCGCCCAATTACATGTCTTGCTATGTGCTGGAAATTGTTGACAGGAATATTGGCAGGTGAGATTTATTCTTTCATGGAAAATCAGAATGCATTGCCAGAAGAGCAAAAGGGATCGAGGAAAGGATGTAGAGGTTGCTTAGACCTATTGTATATTGACAAGAAAATAATGAAGGAAGTGAAGCAAAGAAAGAAGAATATTGCAATGTGCTGGCTGGATTATAGAAAAGCGTATGACCTTGTCCCACATTCATGGCTGAGCGAATGTTTGAGTATGTTTGGCGTTGCAGAGAATGTAAAAGACTTGCTGATTAGCAGTATGAAGGAATGGAGCACCATGTTGACATCTTGTGGGGAAGAGATTGGTGAAGTAAAATTTTCCAGAGGGATTTTTCAGGGAGACAGGTTTTCACCATTAATGTTTGTGATTGCTATGATTCCATTAACGTTGGTGCTACGTAAAATGAAAGCATCCTATAAGCTTAGTTCAAATGGAGAGCAGATAAATCATTTAATGTCTATGGATGACATCAAACTGTATGCGAAGAATGAATGTGGACTAGATGCATTGGTTCAGTCAGTTAGAGTTGTAAGTAATGATATAGGTATGGAATTTGGAGTAGAAAAGTGCGCCATGTTGGTTATCAAGAGAGGAAAGGTAGTGGAGTCTAATGGCATTGACTTACCAAATAATGAAACCATTAAGTCTATACACGAGGAGAACGGTTATAAATATCTTGGAGTTATGGAAGCTAATCAAGTACTAAGTGGACAGATGAAAGAAAGGCTAAGGAAAGAATATAAGAGAAGAGTGAAAAAGATTTTGAAATCTAAACTCAATGGAGGCAATACGATAACTGCCATAAACATGTGGGCTGTTTCCATGATGAGATATGCGGCACCTTTTGTCGACTGGAGGAAGGATGAGCTGAAAGAAATAGATCGAGATACTCGTAAGATGATGAATATGTACAGGGCACTGCATCCCAGAGATAGTGTAGCAAGGCTCTACCTACCCCGTAGAGAAGGAGGGCGAGGACTTGTAGCAATTGAGGATTGTGTTGAGATAGCAATTTTGGGGCTTGAAAACTATGTTCAGGATAGCAGAGAAAGGATATTGTCATCAGCAAGATGCGAGGCAGGAGAAAGAGTGACAGAGAAAAACTTCCAGAAGCGAAGAAGAGAAGAAAGAGGATCAGAACTGGAAGAAAAGGCTCTTCATGGTCAGTTCTTCAGGCAGACAAGGGAAATATGATCCAGAATCATGGGGATGGCTCCGGGACGGGGAATTGAAAAAGGAGACTGAAGGCCTTATAATGGCGGCGCAGACTCAATCATTGCGAACTAATACAATTAAAACAAACATTGACAAGTCGCAGGAGGATCCAAAGTGTAGAATGTGTAAACAGAAAGAGGAAACAGTAAGCCACATAGTCAGTGAATGCCCGAAATTGGCGCAGAAAGAGTACAAACGTAGACATGATTGTGTAGCAAAGGCCCTTCATTGGGATTTATGCCGCCTGTATGACATAGATTGTGGTAATAAATGGTATGAACATCAACCAGAAGGAGTGTTAGAGACATCAGATGTAAAAATTCTATGGGATTTCAACATCCAAACAGACAATGAAATCCAGGCAAGGAGACCTGACATAGTGGTGGTTAACAAGAAAGATAGGAAATGCTACATCATTGACGTTGCAGTCCCGGGAGACGTGAGAATAGCTGAAAAAGAGACGGAGAAAATCGAGAAGTATGATGAATTAAAGAGAGAAGTGGAAAGATTATGGAAAGTAAAAGCAAAAGTAATCCCTATTGTCTTGGGTGCCCTTGGAACAGTAACACGAAGTTTGAGCAACTACATCAAGGAAATTGGAGTCAAAACACAGATAAAACTGATTCAAAAATCTGTACTTTTAGGAACTGCCAGAGTGTTGAGAAAAGTTCTTGAGATCTAAGATCATGGGTTGTGATCCGATCTCAGGAAACATCGAGAACAAGCCAGTTTTAACATCAGAACTGTGGAAATCAGCATAATAATAGTAATAATAATAATAATAATAATAATAATAATAATAATAATAATAATAATAATAATAATAATAATAATAATAATAATAATAATAATGATGATAATGATAATAATAATAATGAATAAGAGTGAGCGGCACCGTGGTGAGAGGACGCGTTTTGTTCTCCTCCATGTGAACCTAAAATATAGCTTTGATAATGCGTATTTTAGGGAAAGAGCATGCATTCATAGCTTATGTGGCTACGTTTATATTCATCAATATTCTGCCGCACTGCCTGAGTAAAACAGAAGTCACTTTTGAGACATACAACATGGAAGCTGTACAAGAAGATCATGGCAGCCATGCTCGATGCCAAAATACAAGAACGAAATGGTCAATGAAAATGAACTTGGATTTAGTTTCTTGCAAGGAAAAGGCTGTCGAAGTATTTGGAATGGAAGCATGTCCTCGTAAACAAAATGGTCGTAAAGTTGGAATAATGGAGCTTACGAAACTTTATTGGGAGGAATTAGGCTACGGGTATTTACAAAAATCAGCGCAAAATCTTAGAGACCAAGTGGCACGCATAAAAACATCACACAATCAGGACAACAAACAGTACACAAAGAGATCTGGGAACAAGTCGCAAACAAAGAGAAAAACACAAGAAACATCGAGAACAATTACAAATGAACAATCAGATGAAACAATCTTACTCAAGCCGGAGGAAATGTTTAGTGATGAATTCAATGAAGTGAACCGAATGGCCAGAAACAAATTCGAAGAAATCATCAAAGCCCCAGGGGAATGGAAAGGGAGAGATCAAAGTACTTTCACAAAAAATCTGCCTTCGGTCGAAGAAATAAGTTGTTTGGAAACAATCATTGTAAAATTGATCAAGCAAGATCCAATTGAAAAACCAGCAGAATACCTTTGGGAAGTAAACTGCGCTATCTATTCAACAGTATATGCGTGGAAATGTGTTATCTTGAAACAGGAGGACCAAGGAAACAAAAAAACTTTTAGTGATAAAAAACTAGGTTGGATGGCAAAATTGGAAGAGAAAATGAACAGAATCAGGGGGAAGATTTCCCAAATCTCTGAGGAAATCAAAAGATTGAGGACGAATGGTAAATTAACAAAGAAACTGAGAAAAAATAGTCGGTGGATGAAGAAAGAATTAAAGTCTAACATCACTTTGAATGCTCTGCTCGCACTGAAAGAGAAAAAGGTCAGCCAAATAATAACAATAAAACTAAAAAAGAGAAAAAAGGAAGAGAGCAGCTAGGAATAAGATGAATAGACTTTTTGATAATAACCAAAGTAAGGTTTATACCATGTTTAAAGATATTCTAAAGGATAGTAAAGAAACAGAGCACCCCGAGTTTAGCCAAAGAAAAGCTGCAAGTACAAGCACTTCCACCTTAACAAAGGAGGATTATGAGAACTACTGGCCTAAGATATGGAGTGAGCCACCGCAAATAAATTTGCAAGCTGAATGGATTAAGAAGGCTGAAAGGGCAATGAAGGACCATTTAGATAGGGAAAGGAATGAAATGATTAACATCACGAAGGAAGAGTATAGGAAAATGATTAGGTCAAAGAAAACTGGTCAGCACCTGGCCATGATAGAATTGTTAATTATTGGCTAAAGACATTTTCTTGCACATATGAAGGTATTTCAATGGCAGTAACTGAGATGATTAGAAAACAAGCTCCCCCTCCTGAATGGCTTCTTGAAGGTGAAGGTGAAGGTGAAGTTGCGTTTTTCAGCGCCAAGCGCTGGGATCGCAGAAATAGAGCAGACCTAATCGAGTCCGCGACCCCTTGTCATGACGCTCAAGTGGTGGGGCTCTACCCGGGCTCGAACCCACTCCCCCTGACTATTCTGGCTGCAATGTCGGAGGATTACACCACGGCGCCACAACACCTTCGAAGGAAGGAAGATGTGGGTTACATCCTAAGAAATCAAACCCAAAAGCACCGGATCATCGACCAATCACATGCCTGAACACGACATATAAATCAATTACAGCACTGGTGAGTCAACATTTACCGTTGGAAATTTTGCAAATAGATCAACGTGGAGGTAGACAAGGTGTAATGGGATGTCTAGATAACACCGTGATTGACAAAATGGTGCTAGAGGATGCGAAAATCAACAAGAAAAACCTTTCAATGGTTTGGACGGATGTGAAAAAAGCTTTTGACTCTGTTGCGCATGCGTGGATAGTAAAAGTCCTTGAAATGAGTGGAGTGCCCAAAATTATACAAGAATTCGTAAAAAACATCATGAAAGGTTGGAGAATAACGGTCGCTGTCAATACAGTAAATGGAAGAGAGCAGTTGGAGCCTATTCGAGTTAGACGAGGAATTCTACAGGGTGATAGTTTCGTTGTTAAATTGTTTATTCTTTTTTTGAACCCCATTGCCTGGATTATCAGAGGATTTGAGGGGTATCAACCAACACATGAGAAAGGTGCCAAGATAACACACTTGCTTTTTGTAGATGACTTGAAGATGTTCGCCAAGTCTGACGAGAAGATAGCCTTGATGACGAAGGAGGTCAAAAAAATGTACGAAGATGTTGGAATATCATGGGGATTGGAAAAGTGTGCAGCAGTGCACGCGAAGCGAGGCAAGATTATACAGACTGATGACCTGTTGCTTGGCGAGGATAGTAAGATTAGAGTTTACACGAAGACGACAAATACAAATTTCTTGGAAAATATGAAAGCTTTGAACAGTTAGACAAATATGTGTTCAAAGAGGCCAGTGAAGAATACTGTAAACGACTCAGGATGATTTGGTCATCGCCATTGTCTGTCCCAAGAAAAGTAACATCAACTACAGTATTTGCCTTACCAGTCTTAGAATACCACATGGGAACAAGTGAATGGGAAGTTGCAGAAATTCAGGCTCTCGACAGAAAAAACAGAAGTATCATCGCATAATATAAAGGAAAGCATATATCCGAATCACTACCTCTGATGTACCTACCAAAGACTTTAGGAGGGAGAGGCTTTAAGTCTGTTGAAGATACTTACAGAATAACAAAGATAAAAGTTGCACATCATATCAGTGTGCCCAGAGATCCAAGGATGAAATTAATACGCTCATTCCAAGATTATAAAATGAAAAGAAATCATAGATCAATAATCGCACAGGCGATAAGAACTTGCAAAGACCATTTTGAGCTAGAAATGAGGTTTGAAGAGGGAAAGACAGTGTTGACAGAGAATGAAAAATCTATGGAATTCTGCGAGAATGATGCCAATGCCATCAAAAGAAGACTTGAAAATAGCCTGAAGCGTGTATACCAAGAGAGAGTTCGTTCTCAAAAGTGGCTGGGCCTTTTTACGACGTTGATTTCTGACAGCAAGGACCTGTCCCCCAACAGCCAAGCGATCAACCATAAATGGAAAAATATACCAGATATTGTGTTATCAACAAATATAGCAATAAAACAGCAACTGCTGCCGACCAAGGCATACGAAAAATACAAGTTACAAGAGCAAGTACCAACAACAACGTGTAGATTATGTCATAATGCTGAAGAGACAGTGAAACATCTGATGAGTTCATGTTCTGCCATTGCACAATCACTTTACAAAGCTAGACATGATAAAATGTTAAGACCAATTTACCATTTTCTACTGTCAAAATACAAGTTTAACCAATCAGACTATGGCAAACCATGGTATAAACAAAGCATTCCTGTTACATCAATTGAAAATCAACACGCAAAAATACTATGGGATGTACCTTTGGTTTTAGAACGAAGACCAACCAATAACGCAATAAAGCCAGATATGATCCTATTTGATAAAGATGCGAAAAAGATAATACTGATAGAGGGAACTGTATGTGCTCCAGATATCATTTTGACACGTGAAGATGAGAAACAACAAAAATATGGAGAGATAAGGAAATCGCTTGAAAAGATGTACCCAGAATACAATGTTGACCAGATTAACGTCGTTTTTGACTTCCTTGCATGTTACAGCAAGCAATTTTACACAAAGATGGAAAAACTGATAGAAAACAGCAAAACAACGACCTTGATACTGGAACAGTCGCAGAAGTGGATCAAGAGTCAAAACTGCGAGATAGTTAGACATTTTTACGCAAGAAAATGAAGAAAAAAGATCATTGAACACTTGAAGAACAAAAAACATTAAATTTAGTTGCCTAGGCTTGCCCGCAGCTAAATTTTGACCTTTTGAAGCACTATTAACAAATTTCTGTCAATAATGATAATGATAATAATAGTAATAATAATAATAATAATAATAATAATAATAATAATAATGATAATAATAAAAATAGGCAAAAAGCAATGAGCAAAAAGGGTGCAAGAGAGGCTCATATGGTTGTAAAGATCAGCTACTAGTGAATAAAATGATAATGGAGGACTACAGAACAAGAAAGAAGAATCTGACAACATCATGGATTGACTACAGGAAGGCATTCGACAGTGTGCCACACAGTTGGATTATAAAGACATTGGATCTTTACAAAGTATCTCCAGAGATCGTCAACCTTATGAAAGTGAACATGCAGAATTGGAAAACAACATTGGTTCTAAGACACGCTACTGGCACCCTGACGTCTCGTCTGATAGAAATAAAGAGTGGCATATTTCAAGGCGACTCATTATCCCCACTTCTTTTTTGCTTGGCACTGGCCCCCCTAAGCAACTTGCTCAATGACACCAACTGCGGATATGATATCCAAGGAAAAAAGATCAACCATCTCCTCTACATGGACGATTTGAAGACATTTGGCAGAGACAACCAACAACAAGAACGCTTACTTCAAACAGTTAAAAGATTCAGTGATGACATCAATATGAAATTCGGGCTAGATAAATGTGCAACAGCAGAATTCAAGCGAGGTAAAGTGACCAAAACGACATCAATCATTCTTGTCGAAGAAACAGCCATCAAAGAGCTGCAACAGGAGGATAGCTATGAATACGTGGGAATCAATGAAGCTGAAGGTATTCAACATGCAACGATGAAAGAAAAGATAAGAAAGGAGTATTATAGGAGAGTTAGGCTGATACTCAAGAGTGAACTCAACGCAGTTAATCGCATTTCAGCCATCAACTCGCTTGCGATCCCCGTCATCACATATAGTATGAATATAATCAATTGGCAGATTAATGATATCAAAAAGGTAGACACTAAGACAAGGCAATTTTTAACAATGTATGGAGTGCACCACCCGAAAGCAGACGTAGATCGACTTTACCTACCAAGAAACGAAGGAGGGAGAGGACTGATACAAATAGAGCTGACTTACAAGATAACAACTACTGGTCTCGAAACATACTTGAGAGAAAGCAAGGACAGAATGATGAAACTGGTCTTAGAGCACGAGAAGAAAAAGTAGTTGTATTCTGTTACGAAGGAAGCTGCTAAATTTCGTCAAGAGCTAGGAATCGACCAAACAGAGCACAAGGAAACCGATAGTGTCATGAAGAAAGCCAAAAAAGTGAAGGACCTAGTAAAAAAACAAGGAAAGGAACAGATACGAATAAGATGGGAACAGAAACCGTTGCACGGTCAGTACCTGAAAAGAGTGAAGAAACCAGACATTGATGAAACGGAAACATATAAGTGGTTGAAAAGCTCAGGACTAAAATCAGAAACAGAAGGCCTAATCGTAGCGGCACAAGACCAGAGTTTAATGACGAAACAATATCAAAGTGAAATAATAAAAAATGGAGCGAACCCCAAATGTCGGCTGTGCAATGAGTATAATGAAACCATTGATCACATTGTAAGTGGATGCCCAGTGTTAGCGAAATCAGAATTCATGCAGAGGCATGACCAAGCTGCATCATACATGCACTGGAAGATTTGTAAGGCATTTAGTCTACCTGAAGCGGATAAATGGTATAATCACAACCCAGAAACCGTCATCAGTAACGGTCAAGTTACCTTAATATGGGATATGCAAGTGTACACAGATAAAGAAATAAAGGCCAATAAACCGGACATCATTATCAAAGACCACATAAACAACATGTCAATTGATTGATATGACGATACCATTGGACAGAAATGTATCGATAAAGGAAGTCGAAAAGTTTTCAAAGTTTTCAAGTTTTCAAAAGAAGTCGAAGTCAAAATACAAAGACCTAGAAATTGAAATAAGTAAAATTTGGACAATGAAAAAAATTATAATTCCTGTTGTTATAGGTACACTTGGAGTTATAAAGAATGGAATGCGATCAAACATAGAAAAGATACCGGGCAAAATAAGCTTAGAAGAACTTCAAAGGATCACATTGCTTGGGACTGCTCATATCCTCAGAAAAGTTCTGTCAATTGACCAATGAGACCTTGTATGTCCTAAGAACTATGGATTAGATATGGATCTACAAGAAGAAAAACAAAGACTTTAAGAGACATTGTAATAATAATAATGATAATAATGGTGAATGGGGAAACAAGTCGAAGGAGCCATGGTGGAAAAGAAGACTGGAGGGTCAAGTTAAACAGCTAAATAAAGATCTGGAAGGATTAATGCCATTATTGAAAAGAAGTCAGTAAAAGAGAAATACAAGGATGAGCTTGAGAGGAAGTATAAAATAAGACGAAGAGGACCAAAGCTGCGAAAGAAGAAATACGTCAAAAAATCAAAGCTAAGACCGGTAAAATTACTAGGTACCAACAAAGAATAAGCCAGTATCCACAGAACAGACTTTTTAGAAATAATGAAGGCAGATTTTATCAACAATTGAATAATGAGAACGAGCATTGTGAGAATGAAGTACCTGATGCTGAGACAGCAAGAAATTTTTGGTCAGATATTTGGAGCAAAGAGGTTCAACATGATAAGGAGGCAAACTGGCTACACGAGTTTAGAAATGAAATAGAAAATATGTCAATGCAAGAAAGCATAGATATTACAGATCAGAAAGTAAAAAATATGCTTAAGAGGATGCCGAACTGGAAAGCTCCCGGACCTGATGGTGTTCAAGGATTTTGGTTAAAAAATTTCACGAGTATGCATAAGTATATTAGCTTGTACCTGATTGATTGTTTAGAAAACGGAGCACCAACATGGATGACAAAGGGGAGAACAGTACTTATACAGAAAGATAAAGATGAAGGAAGAGATGTAAGTATTCATAGACCAATTACATGTCTGCCCTTGATGTGGAAATTGCTCACCGGTATCATAGCAGATCAAATGTATAACTGTCTGGAGACAAATACCTGCTACCGGAGGAACAGAAGGGATGTAGAAAGCGCTCAAAAGGAACTGCTGATCTATTGTATATTGACAGAATGATCCTTAGAGAAGTTAGAGCGAGGAAAAAGAACTTAGGCGTTGGCTGGATAGACTACCAAAAGCATACGATAATGTAGCACATTCGTGGGTTTTGGAATGCCTGATAATACTTGGGATTGATGGGAAAGTAACAACATTTTTAAAGAATTCGATGAAATCCTGGGAAGTGGAATTGAAATGTGGAAATGAATCTTTAGGAAATGTGAAAATCTGCAGGGGAATATTTCAGAGAGACTCGCTGTCTCCATTGCTTTTTGTAATCGCACTAATACCTTTAACTTACATTTTACGAAAGTGCAGACCTGGATATGAGTTTGCTAAGAACGGGGAGAAGATAAATCATCTACTGTACATAAATGACCTCAAATTTTATGCCAGAAATGAAAAAGACCTTGATTCTCTTATTCAGTCAGTGAGGGTCTTTAGCAAGGACATTGGTATGCAGTTTGGAGTGAAAAAATGTGCAGTGTTGATTATGAAGAGGGGTCGACAGATTAAATCTGATGGAATGAAGATACCAGGAAATAATGTCATCAGGTCACTTCAGGAGAATGATGGGTACAAGTATTTAGGGGTGTTGCAGAATGATGAGGTGAAAGAAAAGGAGATGAAAGAGATGGTCACAAAGGAGTACAAAAGAAGGGTTAGAAAGGTGCTTGAAACTAAACTAAATGGAGGTAATATCATAAAGGCTATTAACACGTGGGCGATTCCAGTACTGAGATACTCCGCTCCTGTTTTGAAGTGGAGAAAGACAGAGCTACAAGAACTAGATCGAAGAACACGAAAACTTCTTACAATGCATAACGCATACCACCCTAAGAGTAATGTTGAGAGAATCTACATACCAAGAAAGGAAGGAGGTAGAGGCTTATTGAATGTAGAAGATACCGTAAACACAACCATTTTGGGTTTGGAAGAATATATTGTTGACAGCAATGAACGAATATTATCTGCAGCAAGAAACATCGAGGAAGTTACTGAAACAGCGAAAGGCTTCAAGAAGAGAAAGAAAAATGAAAGAAAAAACAACTGGAAAGAGAAAGAATTACATGGTCAGTATCTGAGACTAACCGAAGAGATGGCAGGCCCTGAACGCTTGGTGTGGTTGAAAGATGGAAACATGAAAAGGGAAACTGAATCGTTAATAATATCTACTCAGCTATCAGAACAAATGTAATAAAAGCAAAGATCGAGAAGACCCAGATCGACAGCAAATGCAGAATGTGTGGAAAAGTGGACGAAAGTATCAACCATGTACTTAATGAGTGTAATAAATTAGTCCAAAAAGAGTACAAGCGCAGACATAACTGTGTGGGTAAGAGAGTGCATTGGGATGTAAGCAAAGTCTGTGGATTTAAGGTCAAAGATAAATGGTATGAACATGAGCCTGAGGCTGTCATGGTGAATGTTGACCATAGAAGTTTATGGGATTTCTCCATAGAGACTGACCATGCTATCGAAGCAAGAAGACCAGATATGATTGTCGAGGATAGAAGGAACAGACAGTGCAAGATTATTGACTTTGCAGTTCCGTATGACAATAGAGTTGACAAGAAGGAAGCTGAGAAGATCGACAAGTATCAAGATTTAGCCAGAGAGATAAAGAGACTACGAAACACGCAAGTGAAAATCATCCCAGTTGTAGTTGGTGCACTTGGCACAACGCCAAGGCTGCTACCGAAGAGAGTAAAAGAAATCGGAATAGAGACCCGTCTTGTGGACTTGCGAAAAAGTGCCATCCCTTGCTCTGCAAGGATCCTAAGAAAAGTCCTTGAGTTTTGAGGAGACTTGGTGTCACCAAACCTCAAGGGAACATCTCTGCTAGATATATTAGCTTGTATTAACCAATAATAATAATTATAATAATAATAATAATAATAATGATAATAATAATAATGATAATAATAATAATAACAATAATAATAATAATAATGTCAGCTCAGACATAGGAGTGGAGTTTGGTCTCGAAAAGTGTGCATCACTTGTTATGAAAAGAGGAAAAACTGTCGAGTCAGATGGCATTACTTTGCCAGACGACAAAATGATCAGGAATCTAAAAGAAGACGAAAGCTACAAGTACCTAGGTGTTCAAGAGTTAGATGATATAAAGACGTCTGAGATGAAAGAAAGAGTCAGTAAAGAGTATAAGTGAAGAGTGAGAAAAGTCTTAGAGACAAAGTTAAATGGAAATAACATCATTAAAGCAATTAATACATGGGCTGTTTCAGTGGTAAGATACTCTGCTCCCTTTCTAGACTGGAGGAAAGAAGAGATTCAAGAATTAGATAGACTTACTAGGAAACTAATGACGATGCACAAAGCACTCCATCCAAAAAGCAATGTGGACCGGCTGTATATTTCGCGAAATTAAGGTGGTAGAGGACTTATCAGCGTCGAAGATACGATAGAAACATCAAAAATTGGACTAGAGAGACACGTACAAGAGAGCAAGGAACGGCTGTTGAGTGCAGCTAAAAGATCGGACATGGAAGTGAAGGAAACAGTGAAACAATATAAAGATCGAAGAGCAAAAGAGCGCAAGGAAAACTGGAAGGAGAAAGTCCTAAATTGATTTTTTGATTTAATCCATATTTAAAGTTGGTATTTACTATAGTAATCATAAAAATACTAATTCAAACCAACTATTTACAAAGAAATATACATTATGCAAAAATTAGCGGCATATTTTGCAGGTCTAATTATCACCAGCCCAGTCTTTCATCCTCCTTTTGAAAGCCGAAAGTGTTGGCTCATTTTTGACACTATCATCTAGGGTATTCCAGAGTAGACTCCCTCTAAATGACAGTGATTCTTGCCCATAGCCCTGTGTCTTTATCTGTGGCAGTTTGCAAAGATTTTGTATCCTTAGATTATAACTTACATGTTTCTTTTCATGAAATTACCATATAAGCGATGGGTTAAGATGATTCATGGACTTGTAGATTTCTGTCATTAATTTCTGCAAGTTTCTAACATGTATACAAAAACTGCCACTTCGAGTGAGCAATGTTTCAAAGGGACATTCGTATTCTTTATAGAGGATCCGAAGAGCACGTTTGTGTGTGCGATCAATTTCTTTGTATGCACCTTTGTTGCAGAATAGCCAGATCAAAAGGCAATAATTGAAGTTCGACAAGATAACCGCGTTGCAAATTGTTGATGCCTGTTCTCTAGAAATATACATATTAAGCCTAGAAAAGGCACTTATTTTTTTGTTGACTTTTGAGCATAACGTTTTGACATGATTACTAAACTTTAATTTGTTGTCAATTTCAATCCCTAGCAATTTAACATGATCTGTTGCAGATAATTTGTTCTCATTGATGTTAAGTCGTAGTCCTCTCTGCCCTTTCAAGCCAAGGAACATCAGCTGGAATTTTTTTGGGTTTGCAACCATTCCATTGTTTGTAAACCATTCGAGCAATCTGCTGAGATCACTTTCCAAATTGGTAACAATCTCATGTAGGTCTAGCCCACATGAGTATATGGTGTTATCATCTGCAAAATTACAGATCTCAGAGTCTAGTCTCATTAGACACAGATCATTGATGAATATGTTAAAGAGCAAAGGACCTAGGACAGATCCCTGTGGTACTCCAATCTTTATTCTTTTTGCGGTACTTCCATGTGAACCAATCTTTACCCTTTGGTGGCGGCCATCCAGATAGCTGTACATAAGGCAAAGGCTATTCAAATCGAATCCATATGCCTCCAGTTTTGCAATAAGGAGGTCATGAGGCAGACAGTCGTAGGCCTTGGATAAATCCATTAGAATTGTTCCTACTATACCTGATCCATCAAGGCATTTCCTCCATTTTTCTATCAACCTTATTAAAGCATGTTGCGTACTATAGCCCTCTCTGAAACCACACAAAATTTCGGAGAGTTTGTCTTGAAAGTATGGGCATATTTGGTCTTTTAGAATTCTTTCAAATACTTTAGAGGCTGCAGGTAAGACACTTATTGGCCTAAAGTTTCCCTTATAATTTGGATCATCATTTTGAACAGAGGGCTGAGATCAGCTTCCTTGAGTTCGTTTGGAAACTTGTAATCATAGATTGCAGAGTTGATGCAATCTGTTAGGTAGGGGCAAACTATTTCCCTCGTTGCCTTTAACATACCAGTTGGAATATTCCCACTGTTGGATTTATTCTTGTCAAGCAAGTCTATCTGCTTCATGACCTGATTTGGGCTTACATGAGAGAATCTAAAGGTGTTACCGTTTGATGTTACATGTTCATTAATCACCTTTACAGAGGGGTGATCTTTATACTTATTTATCGCTCTCAAAACCATTTGTTCCACAGACATTTGTTCTTGCACCTCCTTAAAAAGGGGGTCAATATCAAGACTATCCGTAATATTACAAAAATATTCATTAAAGCATTCAGCAACTTCCACATCATTTGAGAGAATTCTACCATCTTCAATCAAGGTGATCTTCTCACTCATGGGATTCTTATTAGCAAACAGAGGTTTCACGGTTTTCCAAAACTTCTTATCGTTATCAATTGTTTTCGACTGTAACGACATAAAATGCTGTCTTTTAGCCTGAATGTTCAATTTCACGACAAGGTTTCTTTGATCTTTATATTTTCTTACATCTTCTTCTCGCTTGCTATCGTTTGCAACTTTTTTCAAAGTCGCTCTTTTCCTCATAGCCTTCCGTAGATCTTTATTCATGTGCGGTTTATCATTGGCCCTGACTATCTTTGTTTTAGTAGGAGCGTTTGCTTCAAGAGTTTTCAAAAAAATCGATTCAAAGTTTCCGTACGTAGATGGGTGAGCTAAGATCAGATTTTGCCTCATCTCATCTTCAAAACGCAGCTGAGACCAGTTCTTGTAGTCTCGATAGATAACTTTTTTCGGAGGGAGTTTAACGAATGTTGTTTTCAAGATGGTGTAGATCATATGATGGTGATCGCTAAATCCAGTCTCAAATGACTTGGAATGCATGAAGGAATGCTTTCGATTTGTGAATATTAAATCAATGCAACGGCCCTTGGAAGACTTGAAACATGTTGGATGTTTGATCATGTTATATAAATCATGATCTTGGATTAACGATGACAAGGCCATGTCATCTGGTTCTAGATTGAAGTCTCCAAGGACCATTACATTATCATATCTAGAACATTTATCAAACAGAACATTTATCATAAATGGCCAATTTATTAGACAAACTGAGGAGATTGCTGGAGAGGAAAGGTGGAAATGGTTGAAAGATAGTGGCATCAAGAGGGAGACCGAGACTCTCATGCTAGCAGCTCAAGAGCAAGCCATTAGGACGAACCTCATCAAAGCCAAAATCGACAAAACACAGGAGGACAGTAGATGTAGAATGTGCGGTGAGGTTGATGAAACTATTAATCATCTCATCAGCGAATGCAGCAAAATGGCGCAGAAAGAATACAAGAATAAACATGATTGGGTCGGGAGAAGAATCCACTGGGACATATGCAGGAAGTTTGGGGTACATGTAAGCGAGAAATGGTACAACCATGAGCCAGAAAGTGTGGTTGAAAATGATACTTGCAAGGTACTGTGGGACTTTACCATCCAGACCGATCATGTAATTGAAGCTAGGAGGCCAGACTTAATTTTGATCAAGAAGGAAGAAAACAACTGCACTATCGTTGATTTTGCCATCCCATATGATACCCGGATAGAGCAGAAGGAGAAAGAGAAAGTAGAGAAATACCAGGACTTAAAGAGAGAACTCCAGAAATTATGGAATATGAAAGTAAAAGTAGTACCCATAGTCATTGGGGCATTAGGAACACCACCAAAAGACATCAAGAGGAGAGTAGGAGAACTGGGAATTGAGACCAGAATTGAAGAAATGCAGAATACTGTAATCCTGCAATCTGCACGGATCCTGAGGAAAGTCCTTGAAAAATGAGGAGACTTGCTGTCACCAATATCAAGAAGACATTACCGCTGAATGAAATGACATTTTTATCAGTGTTCGATAATTCAATAATAATAATAATAATAATAATAATAATAATAATAATAATAATAATAATAATAATAATAATAATAATAATAACAATAATAATAATAATAATAATAATAATAATGGTCCTGGGTATGACACTAAACTACATCCGGTTGTGGAGTTTCGACGTGGGATAATGAGGTTACCCTTTGCCACAACTACCCCCAGGTCACCCTTGAGCAAGGTATAGCACCTGTTAGCTCTCCCTGAGGCCACGAAATACCGGGTTGGCGTCCAGCGGGGGCTAGCCTGTCTCATGGGTAGGGGGGACTCTTTAGCCTTGGTTGGTAACCCCCCTAGAGATGGTGTTCTCGATAAACACACCGGTGGTTGTGTCACCTTATCACCATTCCCTCATTACGAGTGAAGTGGAAAATTTGAGTCATCAGATAACGGCATGAATGAGACTAGAACCTTTGGTGACGGTCTCTCGCCCGGCAGGTGCTCCATGGAGACGCAGCGTGGACCCGGTCGTCATCAAACTACTGCTACAGCGAGGACAAGGAGGAGAAAGTGGACACAACACGAAAATCGGACGGTAATGGAGTGTTACTACCTCAGTGAACCAGGAAAGATAGGATACAGAAAGAGAATGCATGCAATTTGGAATCAACAAGAAATGTCTTCTGTTACTGAACAGCGATTAGTAGATCAAGCTAATCAAATAAGGAAAAGAAAATGGTTGAGTGATTTGGAGTTGGAGGAAATAAATCGAAATATCCAAGATGCAGCCCATGGACAAATGACTGAAGATACTAGCAACAGAGAGGAATATGATGTGAACCCAACTCTGAACCCAGATATTTTAGATAGTGAAGAAGAAGCGGGACCACGAAATGTAGAACAACGAGGAGAGCAAGCAGCGGAAGATGAGGAAACGGAAGAACGATTTGTACGCATTAAAGAAGGGCAAACGCTAAGTGCGGAAGAGAACGATATAGTCAACAGGATTTCAGAGAAAATTGGAACAGAGAGGCAGAGATGACCATCACTTAAGGGCACAAACAGAGCAAGGTTGAATGAAATCGTGCATAAAGTAGATAGCGTAATTGGAAAAATTACCTTAGAAAGTATAACTGACACCAATGATATCATCTACGCAGGAGCAGCGGTAGCCACAGAAATGATAGGAATAAAGGCAGGAAAGAAGTCGAATAATAAAGAGCCGTGGTTGAGAAGACGTTTAGAACAACGAGTGAAGGAGCTCAACAGATACCTAGGGAGAATAAATTCATTGATAGAAAAGAATACTTTGAAGGAAAGAATCACTGGAAGACTACAACAGAAGTATAAGATCAAACAGAAAGGGTTAAAATTAGTCAGGGAGGAAATCAAGTAAAAAGTAAAAGCAGATAGTGCAAAAATTAAGAGGCACAATAACAGAATTAGCCAATACCATCAAAATAGAATGTTTTTCAAAAATGAAGGCAAATTTTTTGAGCAACTTAATAATGGAGGGAACATTAGATGCAATGACATTCCCGACCAAGATGAAGCAAAGAAATTTTGGAGTGGGATCTGGAGTGAAGAAAAAGTTCATAACACTGATGCCGATTGGTTGAAAAGCACAAGAGATCAACTTAAAGACATACCAGAGCCACACCAAATTTTGATAACAACTGAGAAAATGAGGAATACACTTAAGAAGATGCCTAATTGGAAAGCCCCGGGACCCGACGGCGTGCAGGGTTATTGGCTGAAAAATTTCAAAAGTGTGCACGAGAGTCTCCGATTGCATCTAAGTGAATGCCTTGAAGGTGCAACAGTACCAGATTGGATGACAAATGGAAGAACCGTGCTTATTCAAAAGGAAAAATCAAAAGGAAATGTAGCAAGTAACTACCAACCAATCACTTGCCTACCCCTAGTGTGGAAACTTATGACAGGCATTGTGGCAGATGAGATTTATAGGCACCTTGACGAGAACGATATTTTGCCAGAAGAACAGAAAGGTTGCAGGAGAAAGGGGCGAGGAACTAATGACTTACTGTACATTGACAACATGACTTTCCGAGAAGTTAAGCGAAGGAGAAAGAATTTTGCAGTTGCATGGATCGACTATAAAAAAGCATACGACATGATACCACATTCTTTGATTCTGCAATGCTTGAAAATTTTAAAATTCATGAAAGTGTACAGAGATTCCTTGGTCAAAGTATGAAAACATGGAAAGTGAAGTTAGAATGCGGATCAGCTAGTATAGGAGAGGTTGCAATAAAACGGGGCATCTTCCAAGGAGACTCATTGTCACCTTTGCTGTTTGTAATGTGTTTAATACCATTGACGATGATCTTAAGAAAATCTGAACCATCATATCAATTTGCCAAGAATAGAGAGAGAATCAACCATCTGTTATACATGGACGATCTGAAGTTATGCTAAGATTGAAAAAGGACTAGATTCTCTTATACAAACAGTAAGGGTTTTCAGTGCAGACATTAGTATGGAATTTGGCATTGATAAATGTGCGATGCTAGTTGTGAAAAGAGGATCAGTACAAAGAACAGAAGGGGTTAAATTGCCCGATGAACAGACTATCAAGGGACTGAACGAAGGAGACACGTATAAATACCTAGGTACTCTACAAGCTGACAAAGTCAAATAAGCTGAGATGAAGGATAAAGTGAAGACCGAGTATAAAAGGAGAGTGAGAAAAATCTTGGAAACAAAGTTAAATGGCAATAATATAATTAAAGGTATCAACACCTGGGCTATTGCATTGTTAAGGTACTCGGCAGCTTTTCTCGAAAGGACAAGACTTGAGAAGGAAAAGCTTGACAGGGACACCCGAAAGCTATTGACTATGCACAAGGCATTACATCCTAAGAGCGATGTGGATAGGCTATATCTACCTAGAAATGAAGGTGGAAGGGGACTACAAAGCGCGCAGGATACGATTGAGTTGGCCATTCTTGGATTAGACAATTACGTGAGGAATAGCCATGAAAAGTTGATGACAGCTGCTAGGGAGGACAGTAACGAAGATCTCGAAACAGAACAAGAGTTCAAGCAACGAAAACATTGCGAAAGAAAAGGAAGATGGTGTGAGAAGGTACTGCATGGCCAGTACCCAAGACAAACAAAGGATCTAGTACCAAAAGAGTCATGTAGATGGTTGAAGGAAGGTAACAT
Organism: Aurelia sp. 4 Dawson et al 2005; assembly: GCA_964019985.1. Taxonomy (NCBI): domain Eukaryota; kingdom Metazoa; phylum Cnidaria; class Scyphozoa; order Semaeostomeae; family Ulmaridae; genus Aurelia; species Aurelia sp. 4 Dawson et al 2005. The sequence continues at coordinate 15,368,356 of OZ026493.1, read as the reverse complement.
CAAGAGAGAAACTGAAAGCTTAATCTTTGCAGCACAGGAAGAAGCCTTAAGAAAAAATCAAATAAAAGCAAAAATTGACCAATCACAAGCAGATGATAAATGTAGAATGTGTGGGAACGCAAATGAGACAATCAACCATTTAACCAATAAATGTGCAAAAATGGCACTGAAGGAATACAAAAGAAGGCGCGATTTAGTTGGCAAAAAGATCCACTGGGAGGTCCGCAGAAAATTTGGAATAGAAATATCAAAGAAATGGTATCAGCAAGAGCCGGAAAAAGTTTTCTATTTCATTATAAGAACTCTATACTCTTTCATTAATGGAAGATTACGTTCGTATTTTACAACTTTAGATTGCATAGCATTTCTTCGAACATTATTTGACTGATGAAGATCTACGTTAGATCGAAAATTTTCAAACAAACAAGTCTTGTTTTCTCTGTCTATTACCAACTTAAAACAAGAATAATCAATCTTACTTGACCCCATAATAATAATAATGATAATAATAATAATAATAATAATAATAATAATAATAATAATAATAATAATAATAATGATAATAATAATAATAATAATAATAATAATAATAATAATAATAATAATAATAATGATACCGATAGTGGTTGGTGCACTGGGAACAGTATCCAAAGAGCTGGAGAAACATCTTAAACGAATAGACATTCCTCTCGTTGTCCCATGCTTGCAGAAGGCTGCATTGCTAGGTACAGCCTTCATCTCGAGAAGAGTGCTTGGCATCTCAGGGTTCGGGTAGAACTCCGATATCAAGTGTGACATTCCCATCATGCGATGGTGCTTCTTAAAAAAAATAATAATGATAATAATAATGATAATAATGATAAAAAAATATCAGTTTAACGATATTTAATGCCAAAAAATATCATAAACATAATTTCAGTTCTATTTGGACCCAAAAATATCACTTTCGGCGATATTTAATCTAGAAATATCGGACTTACCTCCCCGTATCTGCATGTGTTGATTGCCCCTCCCCTGAGCCTCTGCGTTAACTAATGGAACTGCTACAATTGGATTTAGGTGTTGCACCCCCCTCCCCTCATATCGATGTTGTTCAACAATGATTTCCAAATGCATTTTGGTGACAGTCGACGTGTTCCAGCCATCAAAAACATTGATACAGGGGAGGGTGACTTTGAACCCGTGATAGCGTCAAATCGTTCTGTTGTTTCATAACTTTTACCAAGGATTGAGGTTTAACTAGTTAGTCAAGATAACATGGAAAGCAAGTAAGCCAACGAACAAGCGGAATTCTTATCCCATGGATTAGAACAAAACAAGGTGTATTAATGACTTTTGTGTGTTTTTTGTTCTTGGAATAACCCCCTTCATTTCATTTTCATTCATTTTTCATTTTAAATTTTTTATACACGGTGGCCCCATCAATCAAAGACTGCTTTATAAGGGGCCGTGTTAAAAATTTACAAAATTAATAATATTTTGCTAAAATAAATCAAGATCTAAAACCTAAAATAACCTAATACTAGTAACTTGTAAATTACAACATGCGGCCGGGTAGCTGAATCATAGTATTGTTGGATATAAAATTATTTCGAATCAGGAAAGATTGTCCCCAGAAGTGTAGACTTGCCATAAGTCTTTCAGGTAGACTTATTACCGATGACGAAATAAACTTGGGACAAGTCTACCAAAAGTGCTGTTTCGCTGCAAGGGGCTCTTTCAACTGGACTGCCTCTGCGGAGGATTTGAAATGTTGGAACGAATATTTGACAGAGAAAAACAATTTGCCTTTAGTACTTTGACCTTGCAACCATGGAAATGAATTATACTGTTATTCAAATTTGTTTTCATTGACTTGTGTTGAAAGGAAGGAATCTATAAGAGGAAGTTGATTTTAGGACGCATCTTGAAGCAAGTTTACCGAGTGTTTGTGACTTTGCAGTGCTTGGAAATTCGAAGGATGGACTTGCCAAGCTTGTTACGTTCTACAGAAAGAATGTTACAGTTGCTGTGACATAACAAACTGTTTTGGTAGAGAGTTTGCTTCTTATATTGAACCAATGTGGAATTTAGCTTTGATCCCGAGGAACTGAAGCTTGAAAGTGAATTGAAATTGAGTTTGTTTTGGTTTCTTGTGTTATCCACTGATTTCGAGCACAGCTTTGCATCTCTGTGAGTTTTGGATCTTTCTTGTGGTTTACCAGGTCCTATAAAAGCTTCCACCTTCCACATCGGCAAATTCCAAGTATTTGTTCGTAACTTGAAATGAAATCTCGAACTCCAGCCCGTTTCCAACTTCACTGCAAAGTCACTGCAATATTTCCTTCATCAGTCGCAGTCGCCGTGTCGCCCTATTGTTGGTTATTCTTTTCTTCGAGTCAGCCAATGAAAACCCTACCAATTGTTAGGCCGGCCAATGACAACCTATTCATTCTTCTTTTCCACCAATCAAATAAAGTCGTGTCATGTGACTGCCATTGTTTTAACAATTGCCTAATTAGCAAGGTATGCGCTCAAATCTCAAATTCACTCAGCTACACACAGATTAGTAAGCGACCTTCGGCCGCAACAAGTATATCTAAAAGTCAAACTAAAGAATATATGATAAAAAAAATAATGAAAAAGGAGTAAAATCAAAACTGGTGAATGGAAAGAAATATTACATTCAAACAGTAGGCTGCAAGTGGCGTTTTAGTTTGCAATTAGATGAGTTAAGTGAATTTGCTTCTTTTATTTTCGTCGAAAGTTGATTCAGTTATCGATTATCTTGTCTTGCAGGTGTTGGAATATTTTGTCCGTGACTACATTGAATACTGGTATGTTAATATAAGTGAACACGAGGCATTTTTATATCATCTCAGGCAAGTTCTTCAAAGAGCTATCATCACATTTGCCAGCAGGTTAGTACTCTTTTTTCTTGTAAGAACCTGATTTATTAAGGCCTGGGCTATGCAATACCGGACTGTTTTCCCGTAGAATTTTTTAAACCACACTCGTCAAAATTGCATCAGACAACACCATATTAAACGACAAGCCAGTGCTTGGTATTTTCTTCCCCAGTCTACGTTCGTGTGAGTGTACATTCATGTGAGTGTACATTCATGCGAGTGTACATTCGTGGTAGTGTACATTCTTGTGAGTGTATTTTCGTGTGAGATTTTATTCGTGTTATTATGCAATCATTTGTGTGTACTTGCTAACTAGACTGCATTCGTTTGAGTGTACTTTCATGTGAGTCCACATTCGAGTACCGCGTGAGCCAAAACAAGTTCCAACTTTAAAGAAATCCTTGCACCAAGAATACTTCACAGATTTGAATTATTCAAATTCCAGTTAAGAGCCGAAAGACTGGGTTTTTTTATTTTTTCTCGTTGTCTTACTGATTGCAAGGTGGCTGCAAAAGGTCTGAAACATTGATCAAATTGTAAGGATTCTCCTTTCACAGGATATTACGCAATGGGCGTTTCACCTCTCCCGAGAGTTATAAGACATCGATTTTCAAACAATTACGATAGATTTTCAGTCCCAGAGCAATACATGAGCATTGGATGCCGCTCACCCGTGGAAAATTGCATTTTCTTTATTGATCTGTGTAAGGAGTCCTTTGTTATTTGATCAATGTTTTAGGCCATTTTTCAGTCATTTTGCAACCATGAAATCTTTGCAAAGTTGAATTTGCCTTTATTTCTAGTGGCTAGTAAGGCAGTGAGAAACATCACAAAAAATAATGCAATGTTTCGTCTATTAACTGGAATTAGAGTCATTGAAATCAGTGAATAAAGGCATCCTCTTTCAAAGCATTTAAAGACGCTCTAAAAAGATGATCTATTTTGCTGTTTCTTTTTATTATTCATTTATTTACTTATTTATTTTATGCATTATTGTCATTAGGTTAGTGTTTTTAAACGATAAAAAAATTTCTTTTTAGATTTTAAGCACGGCCCCCTGAAAAGCAGTCTTCGATTGACGGGGTAACCGGGGATAAATAAGTTAAAATGAAATGAAATGAAATGAAGTACTGCTAGTGCTTTGAATTTTCAAATGTGGGAATTTTTTTTGGCCCACCGGGTATAGGAAAAGCAATATCCTATCCCACCTCTTTCTGAGTTTGCTTATGGTATACTATGATTTGTTTTGGAAATTTAAAGTTTTGGGTAATTGAGGGCAATTTGTTTTGGTTTTACTAAACTATGGAATCAGCCAAAATGACCAAAAACCTCGGGTGGGGGGGGTGTCTCAACCTATCATGTGACCGAGACGTGCCATTTTGCTCGAAAAACTGGTACCCGTAATTCTGTAAATTCTGGTGGATTTTATTGCCATAATTCCGCAAATCGAATATCTGGGCCATAATTCCGGAAATTATGAAAAATCCCCTGAAAAGCATAGCATAGCTCTCATTCGATTCAACCGCTGACCCAAGGGCCTGCATGCAGCTCAAGCCTCGTATGCATGCACCCACGAGGGGGATTTTTGTATTTTGTGAATTCCGCCTTCGCCGGTTGATTTGCAAGGTTTTATCAGTAACTCAAGGATGCCTATGACGATTTAATGACTAGTCAACCTTTTCAGTATCAAGATTACACACCAAGGAGCGACACTACGACGAGTATGTTTTTATTTCGACCTTCAGACAGACAATTTCAAGATATTACTCAACACCTGTAGCACAAGACTTTCAGAGGAAACATTACCATCAGTCTGGAAAAAGTTATCTTTGAAGAAATTGCCTCGTTCATACTGACAGAGTTTCTCTACGGTTAAAAGACAACCCGTTGAAAAACACAACAGCGAAAACAGCTTTTCAAAAACATTTCAAAGTTTTAGAAACGTGGCGATATCTTAAAGCCGATGATAGCACAGGCATAAAGCGGAAAATTGCTTCTAAGGGGGAGATTCCAAGGTAATAGCAATCAGTCCGGTAAAAGTTATTTTTGAAGGAGATCTCCTTGCTCATACTTAAAGGGGAACTAAACAAAAAAATTTTGTTTCATTTAGTTGTAGCCGCTATCATTTCAATGTCAACAGTGAAGCAATTTCTGAAATCGGACTTGGGGTTATGATTTTATGGCTTCTCAAAGTTGGGAATTTGGGGGTTTTGCGTAATACAGGTTTGCGTTCGTAGGAGGCCTGGTGCTAATGCGGATGTGATGTCATGCTGGGAAGGGAAGTTGCACACGACCTCAAAAGACAGTGTATGCAAGAGTTTGTTGTGAGTGTTTCTTCGAAACTCCTGATACTTTTTCGCCAAATTTATGCGTGGAAACTGCCTGTTGGCTCAATATAGCAATGTGTCAGATCATGGGAGATGCATAGCCCTTTCAGATACTAGAAATCAGCGACGACATAAGTGATCGAAAGTAAAAAAGGAAGAAATGACAGTGAATTGGAACAGCAAAGTGGACTCGTAGTCGTACGAGAATTTGAAATGGGAGGAATGGAAATTGGGTATGCATTCATTCCTCAAGAACACGACAGTTTCACTTTAGAGAGCTCTTCAGTAAGAGAGTCTATCCCAGCCCGAAGAAACTAACGAAATGATGTATAGAGTCACGCCTAAGCGGGGGGCTTCTGTCCCTTCTGCCCGTCTTGACTTAGGCCAATCATCATGTCAAGGCTCAAAGGTCAGTAGTGACTCGATTTTACTTTATGAAGTTCGTTCAAAGAACACTTGGCTTGCATCTCTTTCACTTGTTAACCAGCATAACCTTACTATTGCCGTAAATTAGCGTGATCTGCAAGGAGACAGGAGCCAGAATAGACAGAAAACTAACTTTAGGCCCAAAAAGTGCTTCCTTTTGGTAGGTAAATGCAATTATTAGAGCCTTGAAATCTGCAGTGCTATGCCTATGTATAAAACTGAAAAGGGTCTACTGGGTTAAAATGGTTGAGTTTTGGGCTAACATGGGTAAGGTGAAAAATCTGGATAAATTTTGCTAAAATCTCTGTTCACACAGTTTTTTCTTCAAGCTTCAGTTTTTCAAACCGCCCTCCTTTGCAAAGTGAATGTTGATTTATCAGTTCTGGGTCTACTTTTTTCAAGCACTCAACATTACCCACTTTACCCCAGCCGTACCCATTTTATACACCAGTAGACAACGCTTGTTATGGTACAATGAGGCAGTAATTTAACAAATAATAATACTCAAGTGAAATTTTAAAGCACAATCGGGTTTAACAATTTATCTGAGGAATTTTTTTCCTAAGTTGTTTGAATCTTTTTGCAACACTCATAAATTTCCTCTCAGTGGAACATTTGCAAGGCAAGGCACAAAAACTGGAGGGAAGAAATTGTTTTGTTCCACTGGGGGAGTTTATTCTCTGGCAAAAAGTTGGGTCAGGTGCCATGGTCCAAGTGCTTGTTTTTCAAACTTCTGTTCTGGGATGGGTCGTTCATAGCGATTTTGACTTTCATAAGGGAGCTCATCTTGGTAGTTGTTGTCTAGCAAAGGCCAGCTTTTGATAGTTTTTGTCTCAAAAATGCCAACTTTGTGTGATTTCACTCTAGAGATGGCCAAAAAATGTGGGGAAATTGGTCCAAAGGTGCCAAATTTTGGAACTGTTGGTCTAAAAATTAGTATATATGCTGTAGACAAGGAGTTCATTTTCACAAAACTGGTCTGGCCACCAAAACTATCATGAGAATGTTGTTGGCACACCCTTACCCAAAAATTGAAAATACTGTTGCCAGAAAGAGCCAATTTCAAAGTTTGGTAGAGAACCTCCCCTAGTGGTTTGTCCAAAGTGGTAATGAAGGAAAAGAATGAACTTCAAAAGAACTGCTGAAACTTGTAGACTGGTATGACCCTTCAGCCTGGAGGAGGGGGTACTTAGTATATTTGTCCAACAGGGATGTGCTGTTTTTTAGGGTATCATTTTAACGTATCTTTTCTAGAATGGGGTATCAAGAGAAGGCAATTTTTCTGGATCAAGTGGTCAAAAAACACGTCAAAGGGGAAATTTTGTTAGATTGGGTTTATTATTTAGCCCAATTTTTGTGTTTTGGGGTATACTTGTCACCAATTTTTTCTAGAATCAGGTATCATTTGAAGGTAAAAAATTTTGGAGCCATGTAAATTTTTTTTGTGGACACATCCCTGTGCAAATTTATGTCAAGTACCCCCTGGACCCTTCAGGTCCAGGCCAGATTACATTGCGGAAATTCTTAAAAATTCAAACACATTAAAATCTGTTTAAACTATGATGAGAGTTCTTGAATTGTGGGCAGGAAATTGTCAAATGTTTAAACAAGAACAAAGAATTCAAAGGCAATGGCTAAAGATTTTAATTCATCCAAGGTCTGCACTTTTGTATGATGCTGCAATCAAAGACTGCCAAATGTAATCAATAGTGTACACATATTTTTTTACAAGAAAGTGCTTACAGTATAAGAATCTCAGCTCTCAGACTGCTGAAAAATTGAGCAACTCCAGTTCTGGGGAAATATAACTTAAGAAACTATGTGTTTTGATAAAGGAAATCCTTTACATATTTATTCTATATACACTTGCTTCATGTATCATGTTATTCAGAAGGTACTTGATTGATGTATAGACAATGGTATGGCTTCAATAAACATTGTTTTGAATGCCCAGGACGCCATAGGTAGTGAGCATGAAGATTGTTCTGAAGCCTTTTAGAAACTCTCAAGAAACTCTAAGCACTACTCAAAATCTGATAATTCTAAGAAACTTTCTGTACTGGCCAAAATGCTTAGTTTCTTACAAAAAAACATGTGTATTCTAATTAAGATATAGATGTAACTGTTTTTTCATTGTTCGCTCTTTGTTTTTTTATTTATTTTTATTTTTTTTTATTTTTCATATTTAATTCTTTTAGGGAGGGTTGCCCTTCAACTAGTTGATTTTCAAGGGGCCCTCCGATAAAAACATTAATTACAATATATAACATAAAAGGGAAAAAGCTATTAATTAAATTAAACTATAAAACCTTATTTACGATATCTAAAACTTATATACAATAATGTTCAAAATTTACAATAAGAGTGAAAGGAAGCATCTGTTTCTAAATAGTTTTTTTGAAACTATACAGAGAGGTTGCCTGCTTTGACTCGGCTGAAAGGCTATTCCATAGCTTAGCACCTCTATAAGAGAAACATTTCTGGCCGTTTGTTGACCTTTTCATCGGTAACCTCAAGTCGGTTCCCGTATTACGAAGACTATATGATGAGTAGAGCGATTTTCGGGTGAACAGGTCACACAAATATTGTGGAGCCAGCGCATTCAGGGACTTGAAGACCATTGTCTTAGATTCACTGGAAATCAGTTGGTCAACGGTCTTCCATCCCAGCTTTTCGATAAGAGGTCTGCTTGGGGCATCGAAGCTGCTGTTCGTTATTATCCTAGCAGCACGCTTTTGAAGTTTTTGTAGCTGATTAATTTCACTTGAACCAGCGCAGCCCCAGACAGAACAGCAGTATCGAAAATGAGGCTCCACAATACCTGTATAGAGAGTTTGCAAAGTTTCTTTCGGAAGAAAAGACTTGGCATGTTTTAGAAATCCTATTGCCCTGGAGACCTTGGCAGAAACTGCCTTGATCTGTTCTTTCCAATCCAAAGAACAGTCAATTTGCAAACCGAGGTATTTAGTCTTTTTGACTACTTCCAGCTCGTTATGACGTATTTTCAATTTCAAGTATTCATTTTGACCCTTGAGAATACTGTTGTGTTTCTGCTTGGAGGAAATAAGCATAGAATGAGTTTTTGCTACATTCAGGGAAAGCTTGTTACCTTTTAGCCATATGTCCAGTTTCGCAAGATCACTGTTAATAGCCTCATTCAGCCGAGTCATATCGTGAGACTGGTAGCACAAACTAGTATCATCAGCATACATGGACACGTTGGAATCCAGGACTGCTTGCGGGAGATCATTGATGTAGACGAGGAAAAGAAGAGGGCCAAGACATGAACCCTGTGGAACACCAACTTCTATGTCCTCGATTTCGGAATCAACACCATTGACGCTACAAAATTGTTTCCGATTCGTTAGGTAGGACTTAAACCAAGAGAGTTCACGATGATGTACACCGTAAAGCTCAAGCTTTTTGCAGAGAATGTTATGATCAACAGTATCAAATGCCTTTTTTAGGTCAATGAACACTAGACCCACAAGCTTTCCAATATCCATTCCATTGCACCAGTCGTCAGTATTTTTAAGCAAGCATGTTACTGTTGAATGAAGACGCAAAAAGCCGGACTGGCCGCATGAAAAGTGGCCGTTATCATTCATGTACTGGTACAGCTGATTTGTTACTAATTTTTCAAAGAGCCTTGAGATGACAGGCAAGACTGATATTGGTCGATAGTTGGACTTATCAGCCCTGTTTCCATCTTTGAAGATCGGAGTAACTCTAGCAACTTTCCATGAGTCGGGAAAACGACTTGTTTCAATGGATGTATTGAACAAGAAAGCAAGCGAGTTTTCAATAAAAGGCAGCGCAAGCTTCAAAAAGTAGGTAGAGATGTTGTCAGTCCCAAAGCTCTTTGCTGTCTTAACAGTGGCAAATGCATCCCTGATTTCCTGCACTGAAATAGTTCTGAAATGGAATGTTGCCTTATGTTTGTTAATTTCATAGTCACCTGCAAGAAGGGGATTAGGGGCTGGATCTATTTTTTCAGCAAGATCCTTACCTACTGAGCAGAAGAAACTGTTCATTGCATTAGAAATATGTTTTCTATGAACAGTTTCGGAACCAGACTCTTTGAGACAATCAATGTTGCTGGACTTTGATCTTTTATTGAGGATTTCATTGATTGTCTTCCATGATTCTTTCATGTTACTTTGACATGCAGAGATCTTATTAGTATAGTACTGCTTCTTTAGTTGGATGTTTAGGACATTGACCTTGTTACGGACCTGTCTATAAGAGTCCATAAGGAATTGGGACTTTCTTTTAGCTGCAGCCTTTTTTAGCTTATCCCTGGTCTGCATTAGTTTCTTCAGGTCCTTGTCAATCCAGGGGCAGTACTTCTCTGAAACACGCATTACAGTCATTGGGGCATGTTTCTCTATGATCAAGGAAAAAAGGTTCGACCAACTGCTTACGAGAACATCTATGTCATCCGTTTCAGTAAGCATTTGCTCCCAACAAATGCCAGAAACATCAGCCAGGAATGATTCTTCGTTGAAATTTTTCATCTTTCGAGTTTTGATCATTTTGTGGCCTTTTTCCACTGCTCCATTAAATTTTCGAATGCAGTAGACCATATAATGATCACTCATGGAAACTTCATACACTCCGGATTTTACAATGTTTCTCGCACTTGTTGTAGCAATATGGTCAATTATAGAAGAGGTAGTTAGAGTGACCCTAGTTGGCTCCTCAATAAGCTGTTTGAAGCTGAATAACTCATAGAGATCAAGCATGTGCTTTGAATTGTTATCTATGGGCTGCTCAGCTTGTTTTGGAGTGAGGTCACAATTAGTGTCCCCTAAGAGGATTATTTCTTTGCCCTCTTTGTCCAAAAAAGAGAGAACTTTTTCCAGCTTACTGAAAGATCCAACAGGGTCGCTCGGTGGACGGTACCAAGCAAGAACAAGAAATGACTTGCTTTTTGGTGGTTCTACTTCAATACAAATGAGTTCCAGGTTATCAGTAGGGATATCAAGACGACGTTTGTACTTGATAGAGTCCCTAATATAAATGGAAACACCCCCACCATTGTATGTCCTATCCAAACGTTCTTGTTGGTACCCAGCCACACTAGTGAGCTCCTTTGGGGATTCTGGATCTAGCTTGGTCTCATTCAAGGCAAGAATTTGAATTCCAAGGTCCCTAATTAATAGCTGAACCTCATCTAGGTGACTTCGAAGACCGTTGATATTCAGGGATGCAATTGCCATACCCTTTTTAAATCCTAAATGCTGATGACACCTACCAGATGCCCCAGTATCACTAGTGGATGTTAGATTTTTAGCTGAGGAACCAGTATTGCAGGCAGCCTCCCTGTCAAGGGTTTGAATCGAGAATTGGTCTTGATTTTCAATCGATGCTCCGTCAAACGTACCGTAATTTGTTAACAAGATTTTGTGCAAACCTGGCATTGCCGTGCTGATTTAAGTGGAGCCCTCTGCGACCAAGTTGTTCATTCATGATATTACTGTTGTTTATTGTGTCCAGTTTGAGTGAGATTATCTTTTCACGTACATCGGATAATATCTTATTAGCCTTGAGATTGTCATTTCTGCGGATTGGTAGTGATATGATGACTTTGCACCCAAGTACCATTTTTTCGATTTCCTCTTTAAGATCAAGAATTCTTTTGACCAGCTTGTCAGAATCTATACCATTTTCAGTAGCATCGTTGGTCCCAATGTGTAAAATGACCGTGCTGGGCTCCTTCTTCAAAAGAGGCTTTAAGTAGGAATGCATGTCTTCTGTATTAGCTCCAGAGAAAGCTCTTAATTTCACATCAAATTTCATTTGTAATTTGCTCTCCTCTATACCATTTAACATGCTGTCACCCGTAATGAGCACTGTTCCTTTTTTCCATGTGTGAGTCGATGTTTTCTTTGCTTTCTCTGCCGGTTTGGCTGCATCGGTTTCAAGTACTGGCCTTGTTTCTTCCTTGTCATTAGGTTTAGATTCGAGGCCAGACTTCTCACTTGTTGATTGCTCGTTGTTGTTAACTTTCTCTGAGGTTACTTTGCTTTGTTTGTTTCTTTTATTCTTTTTGTGAATCTTTCCTTTGTCAGGTTTTTGTTGTGATTTCTTCAGGGAATGCATTTCTTCTGCCTTGCATTTTACTAGATGCTCTTCGTACTTTTCTCGCTTTGCTTTCACGTAGTCTTCTAATTGGGAAGCGAAGCTAGGTGTTACTTGAGTTTGCTTAATCTCTGGGGGCTCGCAGACTTGTTTATCCTTATTAGATCCTTGTTGATCCTTGTGTGCTTTTTGTAAATTCTCTTGTTGGGCCTTGAATGCTTTTTGTGCGTTCTCTTGGGAAGGTTGTTGGCTCTTAAAATTAGTGTTGATATTGTCATGAGATGGTTTACTCATTGATTCAAGGATTGTTTCCAATTCTTTTATCCTCGTTGCTTTGTCTCCTATGTCATCTTTGAGAACGTCGATGGTGTTTCTAAGCATGCGATTTAGAATTTTTTCGTCGCGTAGAATTTCCACTTGGCCGCTCAAAGTGTCCGCCATTTTGCCAATAACTTCCACAAGGCTATCAAAATGAGTAGCTGGGTTGGTTCTGTTGAATGGGGTGGCTTGTGGGTCTATGGCCTTTGTCAAGGATGAATGGTCTCCCAGTCTCTGAGGCCAACTATTTGGAGCTCCACCGCTGACAACCGGGGTCCCACGCTGGCAAAAACTCATTGAAGATTTCTCGGGCGTGCGGACACCATCAAGAAAAGCAAGAAAAGAGTGGAAAGAGTCTTCCCGGGTATGTCTGTCATCAACATTTCCATCTTCATTCTCATTCACATTGTCTTCATCACTATTTTGGCCATTTTGTAACTCGAAATCGTTTACCGTATCCTCTTTGCTAATCTCATTTTCCCGCACGTGCTCGTTCTCTTCCTCCTTCTTTTCGATGTTTTTGTTGCTATGCACAATGTAATCGTCGCAAAGCGTATTCATTTCCTCATAATCTTTGTTGATTTTGTATGATGCAGGACCATCTTCGTATCTCTTTATCTTTAAAATTTCTTCCTTATGCATTTTCAACACGGTATTTACGATCTCATCTTTACTTAGGCCATTGTTCGTACCCTCTACAACCTTGCAAATTCTCGCTAAATCCGTTCTTTTCTTCTTCTTGTTTTCGATATGCTTAATCGCAGCAATAATTTGGTGTTTAGTCGATGGAGTCTTTACAGTTATTTCCATGTTCAATGAATGCAACTGTAATTGTCTTATCAGCGATCAACTTCGTCTGCAGCATCAACTTCGTGATCCCGATTATCTCACTCATGGCCCATGTTTATCATTTGAAGTAGTTTGTTACATGAAAGATCCTAAGACACGAGATAAGAGTATAAGTGATGATAACAAATATGAAATTTCTTCTTGGTATTCTTTCTGTGAGATAACTTTGGCATCATATCCTATTGTGGGCAAAATTTGGTCATCATGAGGTGGTATGCACAACCTGCTGTGACATCCTTCTGTTACTGAGGTAGCCATGCATTAACCCCGCATCAACTATGTAAATTTGCACAAAGTAATGATGCATATGTATCTAGAATAATAGAAAGAGAAAATGTGAGAAAGAAATAATTAACCATTCAGAGAGCACTTACCATATAGGCTATGCAACAGAAATCTAAATGCAATAATGACTATTAGCAGGCCTAATCAACCCAGAGAAAATTTGTCTTGGAAATATAAACACAAACATTTCCAATTCCAAATTAAATGATCAAGAATATCGGAAGAAAGCTCTTCCTTTAACGATCTTATTTGTCCAAGATTTTATCTTGATTTGTCTGATTTTTTATGACCAGATGCGATTCCAAAGTCCAAAAGATGCATCATAGAAGAAATATCAAGAATGTTTGTTTTACGCGGTACTGGTATACATACCATGTCGAAAGTGGTTCTACTTCTCCCATCTTCCTCGAAAACTAGAGTCTTCCTCTCTCTCGTGATTCTGTTTACCCGGATACTGTAGCATCATTTGCGGCTGGGTCGAGACGATTTTAGGCCCGTCATCAGGCTGCTCTTGCCCGAAGCATAATCCACTTCTTCCTCCAGTTCCATAGCGTAAAATCCGAGAAACGATAAAGACAAAGTTCTTTTGCCTATTGATGAACTTAAATCTGAAAATTTCGTCTTGAAAAACCAATGGTGAAGGAGGAAATTCCAGTAAACACTGCCGACTTGACTGCTGGAGATGACTAGGCGTGCGAGTATTTTCCTTGTGCGCCTTCCGCATGGTTCCCAGCATGACGTCAACGCTAGGACCCAGCCTAACAGAAATCGTGAATCAAGGTGGGGCGCTATAAAACTCCCAATAACGCGGAAAGGGTAAATGGTAAAAAGAAAATTTTCACACATTTCGCTATTTCAGACCATTCTCTTTAGACATTCTCTGTAAATAGACATCAAATTGCACAATGTAACCTCGAAAACCGCTTTTCAAAAGCTCTAGTTTTAGAGATGTGGCGACATTTAAAAAAATCTTGATGGAATAGGCACGAAGCGGAAAATGGCCTCGAAGGGAAACTTTCGAAGGCAATAACAATCAGTCTTGAAAAAGTTACTAATGAAGATGATCGTCTGGCTCATACTTGACGAATGTTGTACCGTAAGTAGAAAAAAGATTATACAATGTAACTGCGGAAACCGCTTTTCAAAAACTCTGGTTTTAGAGATGTGACGATATTTAAAAAACCTTGATAGAATTGGCAAAAATCAGAAACTTTATTGGAAGGGAAACTTTCGAAGGCAATAACAATTAGTCCGAAAAACGCTTCTTTTGAAGAAGATTTCCTGGCTCATACTAAACGGCTTTTTTGCGGTAAATAGACAACAAATTGCACAATGTAATTGCGAAAACTGCTCTTCAAATTTGATATTTGATATTTGATATTTGATTTTATTAAGGAGGGTTTCCCTTCAACAGAGTTGTTTTACAAGGGGCCCTCCACTTAAAAACATTACTTACAATATACAATACCGAATAAAAAGAAAAATTACAATATAAAACCGTGATATAAAAACCTAATACAAAATTTACAAAATCTAATTTAAAAGAAAAAAACCTAAATAGATTTTTTAAAACTATTCAGGGAAGATGCCTGTTTAGTATCAGCAGGAAGGTCATTCTCTTCAAAAACTCTGGTTTTAGAGATGTGGCGACATTTAAAAAATCTTGATCGAATAAGCATGAAGCGGAGAATGGCTTCGAAGGGAAACATTGGAAGGTAATAACAATCAGTCTGAAAAAAGTTACTTTTGAAGGAAATCATCTAGCTCATTTTTAGCAATTTCTTTACAGTAAATAGACAAAAAATCACACCATGTAACTGCGAAAACTGCTTTTCAAAAAGTCTGGTTTTATGATCTTAAATGTGGCATGATCTTAAAAAACCCTGACAGAATGGCATACACGTATTCTTTTATAAGAAACTAAGAATTTAGGCCGACACTGAAAGTTTCTTAGAATTATAAGATTTTGACTACACGTTTTTTTGTTGAGAAATTGGTTTATAATAGACCAGTAATAAGATGGCTACCCAGGGTATAAGATGGCCAAAAATTGCGAGAAACTTTGGCACTGTGTCTGAGAAGTATTAAGAAACTTTTAAAACTTAAAAGCAAAGATATTATAGCAAATATTGAACCTTTACCGTTGAGCAATATTAACGAACCATTAGTGTTTTCAACAGAAGAGAACACTATTTATTCCTATATGTTGCTTTAAATGTCAAGAAACATATCTGTAGCAGTGTTAGCGACCAAATTGATAATTCTGCATTCAAAAAGTAAGAAACCAATTAAGGAACGTTTAGTACCAAATTGGACAATTGTTCATGTTTAAGTAAGAAACTTTTAGTACTATTGCCTGATCCTAATTTCTTATAAAAATACAGGGTGTCCCAGAAAAATTGTGCCCCGTTTGCCTGAAGATTGCGACAAAACAGCAAAGGATTTTCACTAACCCTTTCTATGATATTGCTCTTCAGATGTTCAACTAAAGTTTGCCACCTTCCCGTGAAAATCCGTTGAAAAATGATGGATCTATGACGTTCAGAAGACCAAATTTACCTGATGACTGAAACCAGCGGTCGGCCATATCTTACTATTTTGCGGTCGGCCATATCTTACAATATCTTAATATTTTGCAACGATAAACAGTTTCATTGATGAACTGAAATAGCAGCCTCTAATGTCATAGCTCTCATGAAATTCCAATAATGATCAGAGAGTTCAACTATTTTTACCCCACGATCTTTGATGGAATGCAACAATGAAGATAAGAATTCCCAAAGTAGTGAAAAATCAAAGGTTTTGACAATATATATTTCAAGTGTAATTTGTCGCCTTCCTACATAGATTTCTTCCTTCATTGGTTACAAGCAATTGTTGATTTACTACCGACGACAATGAACTAAAAGAGGCGAGAGGGGCAAAGGGTTTCTGGAGCTGCTTTTTCTCATTTTGAACTAACCAATAAACTGAATAATAATTGGTTCACTCATCACACCTGCAAACAAAGCGCGACTATATGTTTGCCATTACCTTTTGATTGTTTATTATGTTGGGATCATTGCCTTCGTTTTGACATTCAATCAAGGATCGTGGGATAAGAAATAGCTGAACCCTCTGATGATTATTGAAACTTTCGTGAGAGCCATGAAATTGGAGGTTACTGTTTCAGCTCATCCATACGAATTATGCAAGATGGCGGTCGGAGGCGTTTTGATAGCTGTGTATATGTGCGTTGTAATATCAATGAATAGTTCCTGCTTTATGGAGCTATGCTGGCCAAATTTGTTTGAGGAACACAGGAGTAACTACAGCGGAAGTTTTGAAGGCCGATTTACATCTGAGCGAAGCTTGTTTGAAACGAAATCTCTCGGAAAGATGTCTGTGTGGGAAATTCTCTCGCAGGGCCTATTTTCATCGAAAAATAGGGCAGCAAATCGAAGACACAAACAAATGACCGGGCACAGCTGTAATATCAATAAATACCTGATAACAATGATCATCCTTTTGAGTGGTGACATTTCTCTGAATCCAGGGCCAAGTCATAATCCTGGTAGCATCAAAGATTTGCAAGATTTGACACGTAGCAGAGGCCTCAAAATTCTCCATCAAAACATTTGTGGTCTTCCTGCTCACAAAGCAAGCTTAGAGGAGCTGCTAAGTCGCCAAGGCTGTGAGCAGGCTCATATCATTGGTATCAGTGAAACACATCTAAATAAGCATATTCTTGACGGTGAAATTGAAATGGAAGGTTTTCATACACAAAGAAAAGATCGCCCCAGTGGTAAAGGAGGAGGAATCGTTGTTTACGTCACAGAAACACAAACATCCCACAGGAGATTCGATTTGGAAGCTGATGGCATTGAATGTATCTGGTCAGAAGTTCTATTCAACAAGTCAAGGCCTTTGCTCGTGGGACATGTATATCGGCCTCCAGATACCTCAGACTATCTCCCAGAGGATTTCAATGAAAAGTTTGAAACAATGTTAGAAAAGGTCTGCTGCGAGGAAAAAGAAGCCTTATTGTTGGGCGACTTTAATTGCGATTATAAAAAAGAACGAAACAACAGGCCTTTGAAATCAATAATTTCACGTTCTGGTTTCTCCCAAATGGTGGCGTCTCCCACGAGAATTACTGAGGGGACCGCAAGTCCAATTGATCTTGTTTTGACCAACATGCCACACAATACAACAAAAACTATTGCCTTTGAATCTGGTTGTAGCGATCATTGTATGATTGGGACCGTGCGAAAATTGAATAGTTTACGATTCAAACCTCGATTGATAAGCTGCAGAAACTACAAGAACTACAATAGTGCACAATTTAATAGCGACCTGAAGGATGCCCCCTGGGAACAGGTCTACAATGCACCTGACTTAGACACAGCATACGATAATTTTGAATCCATAGTCGCTGAATCTGTCGAAAAGCATGCTCCTATGATTCAAAAAAAGGTGCGCGGGTTGCATTGCCCTTGGCGGACTACAGAAATAACGAATCTTATAAAGACAAGGGATTACCATCTGAAGAGAGCTAAGAGAAGCGGCAGTAATCATGATTGGTCTCTGTACAGGCAATTCAGAAATAAGGTCAATGCTACTGTCAGAAAAAGTAAAGCCTCCTATAATAGGACAATGATGGAAGAAAATGCCCAGAACCCTAAGCAGTTCTGGAGAATGGTGAAGAAGCTATACCCAACTGGTGATAAATCTCTATCGTGTTCAACTGCGTTTGATGTCTCTGGAGAGCTCACAACTGACAAAGATACCATTGCAAATTCCTTCTGTCGCCATTTTACTACTTGTGCCGAGAAGCTTTGTAGTAATCTTCCATCCATTTTCAACTGGCAAAATGAAAGTGACATAAATCAGGCTAGCACTCATTTTCAGTTTCATCTTATCACAAAGCAAAAGGTGCTAAGGCACCTGCTCAATCTGAAATCAACAAAAGCACCAGGGCATGATAACCTGCCCCCAAAAATGCTGAAAGATGCTGCTCTGACTTTAGCTGAGCCGCTAGCGTATATCATAAACAGATCCTTGACAGATTCAACGGTACCTGGTAAATTAAAAACTGCCAAAGTTCTACCCCTTTTCAAGTCTGGGCCTAAAACCTTGATGGATAACTATCGACCAATCTCAATATTACCAGCAATTTCAAAGATATTAGAAAGGGTAGTTTACGATCAATTATCGGGCTACTTAGAAAGTAATGATCTCATAACGTCATCACAGTTTGGTTTTAGAAGAAGATATAACACAGAGCTCGCAGTAACACTTTTCACAGATAGGATTCGTCTTGCGATGGATCAAGGCAAATTGACAGGTGCTGTCTTTATAGACCTACAGAAGGCGTTTGACACAGTAGAACACTCAGTGCTTCTGTCAAAGCTACCTTTCTATGGTGTTACAGGAAATGAGCTAATGTGGATTGAAAGCTATCTTTCTGGACGCTTTCAGTATGTCCACTATGATAATGTAAAATCAGAGCTTCAACTGGTAAAATTTGGAGTACCTCAGGGATCTATTCTTGGTCCATTGCTGTTTTTGATTCAGATAAATGATCTCGTAAAGATGGTTGATGGTTGTAGAATTCAGATGTATGCTGATGACACTGTAATATACACATCTCATCGAGACATCAAAGTCATTGAAAACACCCTATCGACTAACATGACTGTCATTAAAAATTGGCTTGACAAAAATAGATTAACCATTAACCTAAAGAAAGGAAAGACAGAAAGTATGCTATTCGGGACTGCTAAGCGACTTTGCTCCCATAGTGATTTGAAAGTATCGTTGCAAGGTCACCTGATAAACTTTACATCTAAATATAAATATCTTGGAATGCACCTGGACCCTTCCCTTAGCATGAGTGACCATTTAGAAAAGGTGCTTAAAAAGGCTACAGCTCGAATCAAGCTATTAGCAAGAATGAGAAAATCAATGTCAATGTTAGCTGCAAAATCGGTGTACAGTGCACATGTATTGCCAACGATACTATACTGTTCAACACCAGTCCTAAAGATATCGGATACAATGACGTAGAAGTTTGAAAAGCTCCAGGAAAAGGCACAAAAGATCATTTACTATCAAGCAAATCAAAATAGAGAGAACAGATTCTGCAGTATCCTCAACCAAAAGAAATTGAAAGCAGCATGTTTAATCTTCAAATGCCTACAAGGAACAAGTATTCCAGCGTTTTCATCATACGCCGAGGAAATAAATCACAATTATAAGACAAGAAATAATAACGCATCTCTGCGTCTGCCCCTACTGAGAACTGAAGCAGCAAGAAAATCATTTTGGTTTCAAGGACCTCGCTGTTACAACGAACTTCCCTTGGAGATTCGTTCCTTGAATTCTTTTGTGCTATTTAGATCAAGATTGAAGGAGTACTATGACTAAAAGTGATTCCCTGTGAATAAGATACTCTTGTCAAAACGTTTTCTTGTAAATATTTTTGTAATTTCCTCGACCAGTTTTACATTGTATTAGGATTACTATCATTAATTTCTCTTTTGCATTACATTTTAATTTTTAACAGGGCCCTTGTTGATAACAATACTTTCTAGTATTGATAAGGTATTTACCCTGTATAAACATGTATATTATTATTATTATCATGAAGCTGTTTATCGTCGCAAAAAAGTAACACAAAATGGCCGACCGCTTGTTTCGGTCATCTGGTAAGTTTGGTCTTCTGTAAATCATAGCTCCATCATTTCTGGACGGATTTTTACGGGGGTGGTAGCAAACTTTAATTGAACATCTAGAGAGCAACATCATGTAAAATTATGGTAAGAACATTTTGCTGCTTTGTCGTAATCATCAGGCAAACGGGGAACAAATTTTCTGGGACACCCTGTATGTACTCAGAGTTTCTGACGAGTTTCTTAAAGGCTTTCAAAATGATATTCATTGAAGCCTTTCCCATGTTTTGACATCACTCAAAATCCTTCAGAGTGACATGAGACAGGAGACACGTGAAAATGGAATAGAAATGTGTCGAGGGTTTCCTTTTATCAAAACAAATAGTTTCTAAAGTTATATCTTCCCGTTACTGGAGTTTCTTAATTTTTGGCGATCTGAGAGTTGAGTTTCTCACGAGCAGCTTCTTATTTAAAGATGCCGTCTGTCAAGTTCCAAGGCCACTCAAGTCTTTTTTGACATTGACAAATATTGCAATGGTTTTTGAGATTTATAACAACATAAACGCTGAAAGATCCCGTGCAATTTCTTTCAGCAAGAATCGTAATGTTTCATTGGTGGGATCTCCTAAACCGAACTAAACATTACATTTCAGATTCCAACTCAAAACGGGCTACCGTGGGATGTTTAAGAGGGGGAACTGCACCTCAGTTCTGAGTAGGAAAATTGGTTTTCTACTTGCCCCTAATCTTCCCGGGCAATTGACCTGAATCTCCGTCACCATAGTCTAGTTTCTTGACTGTTCAGTTATTCTAAGAAAGAGTTGAGTTTTTCT
Organism: Aurelia sp. 4 Dawson et al 2005; assembly: GCA_964019985.1. Taxonomy (NCBI): domain Eukaryota; kingdom Metazoa; phylum Cnidaria; class Scyphozoa; order Semaeostomeae; family Ulmaridae; genus Aurelia; species Aurelia sp. 4 Dawson et al 2005. The sequence goes on along the minus strand of OZ026493.1, from coordinate 15,347,693 downwards.
GTAGTTTTATTTATGAAAATACATGTATAGTGCAATGATCTGCCATTTCTGATAAGGTGTTTTTGTGAAATCTCTTTGAAAACTTTGAACACGCATGAACCAACAGACATTAACCTAAAAATCCCTGTTTCTGTATCAGCGGAATTTTTGCGAGTTTTCGAACAATGAAAACATCTTTTGCAGCTGGAAAATAAGAGGAAATGTCGAAACTTTGAAATGTTTTTCACAGTCAAATTGAGTCGAATCGTTGAAACAGAACTTTTAACCCTAATCCATATGGGCTTTTTTCGAGCTACCATTTATGGGGGGGTTCTTTCCACCCCCCCCCCTCTGTAAACTGCCTTAGCCTGGTCAGAATTCAATGCAACTTGGCACCGTTATAGATCAGGTAATTTTTAGCATGAAGCATAATTTGGGTGTGGCTACCACGCCTTATGACGCCATAGTGACGTCATGAAGTTTAAAATCAGTGAAAATCAGGTTTCCAAGTTAAATTTGAATTCAAAGAACGTTTTCCATGAAAATTTGGTAGTTTTTGGTTCAACTTAGCCACAAATTTGATATGAAGATATCATTTCATTGAAATTAATGAATTTGGAGTGATATTTTGGCAGAAATTAGCCAATCTGAATGACGTCATTAATGCATTGAATTTGTTCTCTGTAGAAATAGACAAAAAGAAGCTGCAAAGTGGTAATACTCCATCACAAACATATCATTGGAGTGTTTTCAATCGAAAAATTTCGAAAATATTCAAAAGGCTTGCTAATTAGCCCAAAATAGGGGCCAAAATGACGTCATCATCAAAAATGCTGACATCATCAAATTCCAGAAATTCCGGTATCAAATTAAAGCTCTTCGTTTACTGATTCATTTGGTGTATAATACTTCATAATTTGATCAAATCTTTCCATTCAAATCATCAAAAACGATGATTTTTCTGCTACCTGCTTCCAAATATGGGCATGTCACGTGACCTGTGAGCTCTATTGTTTAAAAATTTTTTGATCAAAATGTGGCGAACAGATAATTAGTAAAAGTCAGAGGAGTTTGGGGGACATAGGTGATGTCTTTTAAACACAAGGAAAGAAAAACCTCAAGGGGGGGTGGAAAACACTCCCCCATGCGGATTAGGGTTAAACAACAGCGTCGGTAAATACAGGTACTGTTGCCTGTGTTTCATTCGGCCTTGCTGCATGCACTGCAATGGCTTCGTCCAAAAATACCTCCTAAAAATTCACTTTTACTAGCACATACACAGAGCCATATCAAAAGGTCAACAAAGGCATTAAATGATGACAAAGTTTTTGGTTTATTTAGCCCTCTTCTTTCCTTACCGTCAAGAAAGCATATCGGTAATTGTTGAGTCTACGACATAATTTGAAATTTCCTGTGGACGAGCAGCACAAATCTTCGCTTGTAGAACATATGTTGCAACTTCAGAATTTTAGCATAAATCCACCACTGGAATCCTTGTCACGACTTTTGTCCAAAATGCAGCAACCTGCAGCTCAACTTCATCAACGTTTTTATTCTCCCAACCTTGATACAACGGCCATTACTCCTGCGTCGATTCTGACCCTTTTACGTATTAGGCTAATTCGAGATGTGATTGGCTGTTCAAAACGAGGCTTATTAGTAAAATTACGTCACAATTCGCATAAATAAACCTGTTCCAGAAGTTTTGATTCTGGAGCTTCGAGCAGCGAGACCGCGAGAGAAACTATTTTCAAACAAATGTCTGAAATATAACTCTAGTAAGAGAAATTGTTGCAGGAAATTCGCAGTAAAGGAGTGTTACAATTATGCTAGAAATGGAGTGTGGTGAAGTAGAACTTTGAGGAATACATGATACGAGTTTAGAGCACTTTAGCTAGGCAAGCGGTCAAAGCTAAATTGAAGACAAGAATCCTGGTTTTTCTCGCTTCTTGAGAATGACAAAAATCTAGAGTAACGTTTGAGTCGTTAGTAAACTGCACGTATTGTGCTATAAGAAACTAAGAATTAGGGCCAGAACTGAAGTTCCTTAAAGTTATCAGATTTTGATTACTTAGAGTTTCTTACGAGTTTCTTAAGGTTTCACGACAATCTTTATTGTACTTTTCAAAACAATGTATTGACAACTTTCCGATGTTTAGGTATCACTCAGGTACATTCCGAGTAATATGATACATGAAACAAGTGAAATAAAGTAAAATAGGTCAAGGATTTCCTTTGTTGAAAAGAAACAGTTTCTTAAGTTATATCTTCCCAGTACTGGAGTTCAGTTTCTTAATTTTTTGGCGATCTGAGAGTTGAGTTTCTTTTAAGCATTTTCTTATAAAAATTTAAGTGCAATATTGAAAGGATATTTAAAAATAAAACCAGTGCGTGGAAGCTACAGAAAAGCATTCCCGTTTTTCGTAAGACCACAACGCAAATATTCTAAAACGATAAACTTTGACCACAATAGGTAGACTATTCCTGGAAATTAAACTTTGTAACTTGCCTATTTTACTGCAACAATTCATGCAATAAATCATTTGAGTTTCTGCAATCCAGACCCAACACCATAGCTGCAACCTTATTGTTACCACGTTGTCACAAAGAGAAATAGAAAATAACAAAATATCGATATTTGCTGACTCCAAAATGTGCGACTGCGGCAGGCAACTTGTGTGAACGCGGCTAAAAGAAGGACTGGAAACATTGCAGTTTTACGCCCAAAATGCTCATTACTGAAAGTACCCTGGTAAGATCAGGTGACACATTGTTTGGCTCAATGTGTTTCATTGAATTTTAGTCGGGAAGGTGGGTAATCACCATGGTAATCACGGCCGGCTGCATAAATTAAAAATCCATAATGGTTGCAAATATTGCCACGAATCGGGAATCCGTACCAGGGCCCAAATCGGTTGACAGTTGAGATTGCGAGAAGACCGTTTGGGGCCTGGAAACGAGGTTGTTATTCTCCTTCTTCAAACCTGTGCTTAGGCCAAAAGTCGCATCATGCAGCGAAGAAGGCAACCTTACGCCATTGCCCACTGACATCCCTTAAGATCTTCGCGCGTGCTCATGCGAATGAGAGCTATGCTCCCCTGGCTTAATACGGACTCGGATTTAAGGAAAACGCTTTACTGAATCATGAATTGGATCGGCCTAACGTTAATATTGCTGCATTTTATGAAACCCGCCTACCAGAAAGCAGTTCAATCAAGGAGAGCTCTTACACCATATTTTGGCATGGGAAGCCACAAGGGCAGAGACGCGAATATGGAGTTGGTTTTGCCATACGAAATTATAGTATACCCTTCTGTGAAACTCCAGTGGCTATGGCAATCAGACTTATGACCTTGAGGGTTCACACTAAGAAAGGCCCTCTAACGATTTTCAGTGTATTTGCACCCTACTTTCCAGGCTGACTGCGAGGATAAGAGTAATTTTTACAAGAGCTTGAACAAGAGATAAAAAATGTGCCAGAATCAGAAACAATTATGATACTCGGCGATTTTAATGCAAGAGTTGGACGTTCCTTTGAAAACTGGACTGACATACTAGGGAAAAATGACATCGGAAATATGAATTGTAACGGACAACTATTGTTGGAAGTATGTGCAAACCAAAGTCTATGTGTCACTAACACCTTCTTTTCGGGAAAAATATCGAGGAAAACATCTTGGAAACATCCGAGTGTAATAATCGACAAGAATCTAAACTAGGCCGAGCATATCAACAGTGTCCATACTAAAGTTTCTTGTGGAATATCGTTTCTGAAGTATTCCAGAAAACGCTTACCGCGAAATACCCTGAGTAAGATGTATAGGGGAATGGTATAGCCTCATTTTCGATAATGCTGTTCCGTATGGGGGGTTTGTGGGGTGACCAGACTGCAGACCCTTCGAAAGCTGCAGAATCAAGCAGCTAGGATTGTTACAAGAAGTAGTTTTGATTCATCTGCTAAGCCGTTAATACACAATCTAAAATGGCCAACTATAAATGATATCATTAGCAGTGAAACTGACACAATCATGTGCAAATCGCTAAGTGGACTTGCTCCAGAATATCTTTCAGAAAGGTTCGTCAAAAATTCTACTCGAAAGATGAGACAACTGCAAAATACTGATGCTGATCTTTTGTTGCCTTTGAGGAAAACAAGCAATGGACAAAGATGTATATCTTTTCTTGGATCTAAATTATGGAATCAACTCGACTATGAACTAAAGCAGGCATCCTCCCTTGCCACTTTCAAACGAACATTAAAAGAGCATTAACTGGGCAACTTAGAATATTATATCTTTTTTTATTCTTTTATTGTTTGCCACGGCTCCCTGAAAAGCAGTCCTTTAGGACTGACGGGGCTACCGTGTTGAAAAAAGTAAGAATGAATGAATGAATGAATGAATGATCTGGACGTTGGCACCAATTAGACGTTGTGCTGACAGGACGTTCCCTTTTAAAGGAAATCGTACACATGAGATCTTATCAGAGTGCTCAATGTAACACTGACCATTCTTTGGTTGGTTGCAAGATCAATATTTGTGTGAAGAAAATACATTGCAACAACACTCCTATTCGTTGTGGTAAAAAAGTCGGTAGCTTAAGGGATTATCAAAAATGCACTATAGTTAATGATCAGGACGTCTGAATTGTTGTGCTTTAGGAGGCATCTTCCAGTGACAAGCATTATATTTCGTTTCCATCGGAAGCCATTCTTCAGAACGTTGTTGAGAAGAATTTCTTCACCTGACCGTGTTTTCAGTTTTACACAACCCCCTGCTTTCACCGGAAGTGCGTTTTGAGCCCTATTGTTTTCTATCAGGGAGACTGGAAGCGAATGTTACGCGCATGGTGCGAAAGTCGACAATAGGATTTAGGCCTCATTGCCATCCCATAGATTTTCCTTTCTCCAGTGGAAAGTTCGATTTCGAGACCGTTGCGTAGGTATAGGAGATGACAGAGGTCGTTTAGGCCCAAACATTTTGAAAGCACATGTGATTGAGCTCCTCAGTTCAAGGCGAGGAAGTTTGGCTGAGAAAGGCTGCTAATGGTAAGGAAGAGAATTTAATGGCATTTCAAGGTAAGCAAAGAACTTAATGCTACCTTATAATTAACCTAAAAAGTGTCCTGACACTCATGTTTTCTCTATGTACTGCTCTGCTTCTTTCGTGACACATCCAGCAAGGGTCAGATTCGTTTTTTATGCGCGCGCAGAAGCGTCCTGGATACGAGGCGAAGTGATCACGTGATAATCACGACAGTGGAAAGATGGAATTAAATCAGCTGATGTGATAAGCAGTAAACGATTGCAGTGAAAATCTTATTTTAAAATGATTATTTGTCCCTTATTTCACAAATTCCAGCAAGAATTGTTGTCAATCAGTTTTAAGTTTCCATCCAAGGCCCCTTTCAAATTCAACTAGAAACATCTAGGCTAGTGGTGGATGCAGGCCAGCCAAACTTCAAGAGCCAAGAACTGAATGCCAATAGTTTTGACCAGAGCTAGCGAAATAAATTAGGATTTTCTGTTAAATGGTTTCATTTGATACTTCCCCTTCATTTTGGTCCAAAGAAGATTAAAAAGTGGGTTACCGTCACAATTCTGGGTGCACTTTTTGCCAAAGATTGAGCACCAAGCAGAAACCCAAGTCCTCTTCTTGAATGAGGAAAGTGGCACCCCACCTCAGCAACTGATTTATCAAAGTACACTGGCACACAGATGATTGGCTCCTAAAAGCAGTGAGATCCTCTTGGAGTAGACTCAGTACCAATGTTTTTCAGAGGTACCAAATGGTGCCTGTTTGTACCACAAAAGAATACCATTGTTTTTTGGAGCCAGTAAGCTTGGAATACAATGTATCTTGGTAGAAAGTTTCTCCTCTCCATCTTTAATGTAATTGTCTGTTATGGATCTTTGCAACAAATGGTAGAATATTTCAGATGTTTAGGATCCCACTATTTCATAGTAAGCTGAGGAATTCAAACAAGGAGATCAACAATAATCAGAAGGTAGTCACAGAAAAAATGCCTCAAGACTCTACAGTGCATTCAGCATCATCAAATTATTCAGAATCAATTAAAAATTTGGTGCAGGAAATAAATGAATCAGTGGCAGCGCCAGCACTGAAGAATCTGGAAGAAGTGGGGAGGGGGATTTTAAATTGATTGCTGAATCTAAAGGTATACCTAATTAATGTTATGCCAGTTGTCTTTGAAAATTTTTGCCAACTCTTGGGATTAGGGGAGAAAAGTCCCCCCAGTCCCCCCTGTGGTGCCAGCACTGAAATCAATCTGAAATTCCTTAAATTGTTTTACATACTTGGCAATATTTATGCAAGTCTAAGTTCATGTATCCCTAAAGATTTCCTAGAATCCATCCTTTTCAAACAGTGTCCATTCTTCTGTGGGAATGTGTTGGAGATCTTGTAAGATTACATAGTAGAAGTCATCCAGCCAAAAATTTGCAACTTGCAGGTGCTCTATCAGGACCAAACACATTCAAACAAATATGTGATTTGATGTTGCAGTATCTGAAAATGATAAAGGAGGAATTAGAGACTTAGAAAAATAAAATGACAATGGACATATAGCAATAATAAACACAATGTTGTAGAATCATTGATAAAATACGTGAAATGACTGAACATGCTTTCTTGCTATGCAGCCATCAAACTTGGGGCAATTCATAGGTCATTCAATCAAAGATAAGTTCTTGCATTTTGGTTTGTATCAAAACATAACTCAAAGCGATAAAGCAAGTAGTTATAAAATGCCATTTAAATATCATTTTAATGCATTGAAGAGACAAATAGTCCTTCTAAAATATGATGAAACAACACAGAAGGGCAGCAAAACATCCGGAAATAGTAAGTGAAAAGGCAGGACAGAAAAACAAAAGGCCATCAAGGGACAAACAACAGCAAAAATGCTAAGACAATAGAATGGCCTAGCCATGAATGTCGTTGTAGACCCCCCTATGAGCTACCTGTTTACATGTAAACAAACGAGTGATTTATTTGTCCTTCAAAACTGACCCAACTGTTTGGCAAAAAAAGTAACACAAGGCTAGTTTTTCAAGAATACTGACCTGTCTCAAAATGATGCTCATATTCTGCAGACTATATCCACCAACGCTCAGCTTGCGGCAGTGAGCCGTTTCTCCAAAAAGATCTTTTCTTCGTTTTGAATTTTTCTTGATAAATATCTCCTCCATCCCAAGGAAAATAAAGTTAAATAATCTATCTTTATCGAAGCTTTCCAAGGTCGGTGATTTTTTCAGCCATGCTTGTTTACCTACTGAACACTTTCCGCATGCGCCTGATCCCAAAGCGCGTCTCAAGAGGCCTGGATCACAATAGTTTCCGCCATAAGTGCGTGCAGTCCCCAAAAAGTTCACCCACTCCCACCTTTCTGTTTTTGGCAGCTTGAGCAGACGCAGAAAGCACTTTGCATAGCGGTCGAAACGAATCAGGTCTTTGCTGACACATCCCAAAGTACCAACTAAAACTGGAATGACATTTACTTTACGTTACGTAACCTTGCAATTTCTTACAATTATTAATAATAATAAAAATGATAATAATAATAATAATAATAATGATAACAATAATAATATGAAAACCAAACCACCTTTCAACAAAAACAGAAAATGAAATATAGAAAATAAAACTGTTTTTAAAACTGACGTTTCGATTTAAAATCTTCTTCTGAGTTTTTAAATCGAAACGTCAGTTTTAAAAACAGTTTCATTTTCTATAATAATAATAGTAATAATAATAATAATAATAATAATAATAATAATAATAATAATAATAATAATAATAATAATAATAATAATAATAATAATAATAATAATAATAATAATAATAATAATAATAATAGTTAATAATAACAGCGTCAAAATAGATTATTTGAAGTAGATCAAGGGCGGTTATATCAGGAATTAGATGGAAAAGATAGAAGTGAAATTCTGATCCCACATGCAGATGAAGCACGAAGCTTCTGGGGTTCAATATGGGAAAATCCAGTTGAGCACAACACCCAGGCTGAGTGGCTAAAGGACATCAAAGAGGAGATGACTGGATTAAACCATCAACAAGAAGACGTAGAAATTGAAGAAGAAAAGGTGAAGGAACAGCTAAAGAAAATTCCAAACTGGAAGGCCCCAGGGCCTAATGGAGTGCAGGGCTTCTGGATCAAGAACTTGAAGGACTCCACAACCGAATCGCTGAGCAACTCGATGAAATAATTAGAACCGGTGTTGTACCGACATGGATAACAACAGGTAAGACACTTTTGTGTGTGAAAGACACAAGCAAAGGTAATGCTGCGGACAATTATAGACCGATATCATGCTTACCACTAATGTGGAAAGTTTTCACGGGAATTGTTGCAGATCAGATTTACACATACATGGAAGAGAAAGAGTTATTCCCAGATGAGCAAAAGGGGGTGTAAGAAGAAGGCAAGTGGCACAAAAGATCAGCTACTTATCGATGAGACCTTTATAAAGAATTGTAAAAGAAGACATGCAAATCTCTCCATTGCATGGATTGACTATCGTAAAGCTTACGATATGGTGCCACATTCGTGGATAATAGAATGTCTTAACATGATTGGAGTTGCAGACAACCTCAAGGAGCTAATAAGAAGAAGCATGCCTAGGTGGAAAACGATATTAACAGTAGGGAAAGAAGAATTAGGTGAAGTAAGCATTCAGAGAGGAATCTTCCAGGGTGACTGTCTGTCCCCGGTACTCTTTGTGATTTGTCTTTTGCCAATGTCGATGATACTGAGAAAGTGTAAGGCTGGATATCAACTTGAAAGGGGAAAAACGAAAATAAATCACCTCTTTTTCATGGACGATTTGAAGTTGTTTGCAAAGGATGAAAATGAGATCGATTCACTGGTAAGAACTGTGAATGTTTTTAGTGAGGACATAGGTATGATGTTTGGAGTCCAGAAGTGCGGAGTGGTCGTAATGAAAAGAGGAAAAGATGTCAACAGCGATGGTATACAGCTACCAAACGGTGAATCAATTAACAGTGTCGACGAAGAAGGATATAAGTATCTTGCTATACTAGAGATAGATGAGATTATGAATCAAACTATGAAAGAGCTTGTACAAAAAGAATACCTACGAAGGTTGAAAAGATTCTTAAATCAAAACTGAATGGAAAGAATATAATCATTGCAATAAATACGTGGGCTGTGTCATTGCTGAGATATGGTGCAGGGTTGATAAATTGGACCAAGAACGAACTGCAAGAACTGGATAGAAAAACAAGAAAGAAACTGACCATGTATGGAGCGTTCCACCCTAAAAGCAATGTGAACAGACTGTATTTAACAAGGCAGGAAGGAGGGAGGGGCTTGATTGGAGCTGAAGAGACTGTACGAAGTGAGGAGAAAAGTCTTGGATGGTATGTGATGAACAACGCCCACAAAATAATGAGATCAATTGAAAAGGAAGGAATACTGAGATCAAATGAAGTCAAAGACCCCAAAGTATGGAAACGGCAGAATAAAGAACAGCACAAGAACGGGTGGATGGATAAACCGCTGCATGGGCAAACAGCTGCTGCTACAAATGATCTAATGGATAAGGATATGAACTGGAATTGGTTGAAACATGCAGGATTAAAGAAAGAAACAGAGAGCACTATATTTGCAACGCAAGAGCAAGCAGTGGGGACGAATTCTGTAAAGAACATCATTTACAAAGAAAATGTATCAAAAGAATGCAGACTACGTGGAAAAGCAGATGAAACGATTGCGCACATAGTATCTGAGTGTCAACAGCTCGCGCAAGTACAATATGAAGGCGGGATACATGACAAGGTAACTCAAATTGTCCACCGGAAGTTATGTCAAAAACTAGGATTAGACCATGGAGATAGATGGTACAACCATAAAGTAGAGAGTGTGATTGTGACAGAAGACATTAGGTTATTGTGGGATTTTCCCATACTGACAGATCATCGACTGGAGCATAACCGACCAGACATTGTTTTTGAAAGTAAAAAGGATCGATCGTGTTTGCTGATTGACATATCCTGTCCCTTCGATACCACGATTGAAAGAAAAGAGAAGGAAAAAATCGAGGTCTATCAAGACTTGAAGAGAGAGATTAAGAGGCTCTGGAATGTAAGAGAAGTCCAGATTGTACCAATAATCATTGGAGCTCTGGGTACGATTGGAAAGAACTTTGAATAATAATAATAATAATGATAATAATGATAATAATGATAATAATGATAATAATAATAATAATAATAATAATAATAATAATAATAATTTGTCCTGGGTACGACTTGAAACTGCATCCGGTTGTGGAGTTTCGACGTGGGAGAATGAGGTTACCCTTTGCCACACCAGGTCACCCTTGAAGGTGTAGCACCTGTCAGCTCTCCCCGAGGCCTTGAAATACCGGGTTGGCGTCCGGCGGGGGCTAGTCTGTCTCATGGGTAGGGGGGGACTCTTTAGTCTTGGTTAACAACCCCCCTAGAGATGGTGTTCTCGATAAACACACCGGTGGTTGTGACACCTTATCACCACTACCCTCATTATGAGTGTAATGTCTACAATTAATTTACCAAACAACGGCGTGAATGAGACTGGATCAGCAAGTGAAGGTCTTTCGCCCGGCAGGTACCCCATGGAAGAGCAGCGTGGGCCCTGTCGTCATCAAGCTACTGCTCCAAGGATCCAAAGAAGAAAGTGGTCTCAAGAAGACAACAGAATAGTAATGGAATGCTACTACCAGAGTGAGCCAAGACGGAATGGATATCGAAAGAGAATGCATAGATGTTGGCTGGAAAAGGAAATGTTCCCTGTAACTGAGCAGAGGCTAATGGACCAGAAAAATAACATTGTGAAGAAAAAATGGCTCTCAGATCTCGAACTTGAAGAGATTAGAAGAAACATAGAAGACGTTGAACAGGGAGTGATACTTGAAGAAGTGGAATTTGATACAGCAGAGGATGTTGTAATGGGATCACCAGACAGGAATTATGCAGGTGAAGAAATTGAAATTAATGAGGAGAGTGGTTTAAGTGACGAAGAAAAGGGACTAATCGATCGACTGAAAAACATATTAACTAGCAGTCAAAGAGAGAGATTACCATCTTTGAGAGGAGTGGAAAAGGGAAGACTGCAATCTGCTGTCCGAAAAGTTGATATGTTGTTGGGGAAAATGAAGACAAATAATATCACGGATACAAATAATCTCATTTATGCAGGAGCTGTTTTAGTCAGGGAGTTGCTAGGACTAAAGAAGCCAAATCGAAATGCCAGAAGAGAACCATGGTGGAAAAGAAGACTTGAAGGACGAGTGAAGGAGATGAACAAAGACCTTTGTCGGGTGAATATGTTGATTGAAAAGAAGAAAATTAAGCATAAGCATAGAAGCTGTCTACAAAATAAATATAAAATCACACAGAAGGGGCTTGCCACTGTGAAGGAAGAAATACTACAAAGGATAAAGGCTACTACAGGAAAGATTAAACGATTTAACGATCGGATAAACCAATATCAACAAAATAGGACATTTCAGAACAATCAAGGGAAATTTTATCAACAGTTAAACAGTGGCGGGCAACAAGAAAGAAATGACGTCCCAGATGCAGAAGCAGCGAAGGAGTTTTGGGAAGGAATTTGGGGGGGGGGGTAGAGAAAGAGCACAATGAATCAGCTGAATGGCTAGGGCAATTCAAGGATGAAATGAGGAGAAACAACGTAGAGCAAGAACGATTAATCATCACAGAATAAGAAATGCAGCAAGTGCTGAGAAAGATACCCAATTGGAAAGCACCGGGTCCTGACGGGGTACAAGGTTACTGGCTGAAAAACTTCAAGAGTATGCATAAAGCCCTCAGAAACCACCTTGAAGAATGTTTGGAAAATGGAACACCAAACTGGATGACCAAAGGGAGAACGATCTTGATGCAGAAAGGCAAAGAGAAAGGAAATATTGCGAGTAACTACAGGCCTATAACTTGCCTACCGCTACTATGGAAATTGTTGACAGGAATGATTGCTAATGAAATGTACGAATATCTAGATTCAAGATCACTGCTACCAGAAGAGCAAAAAGGTTGTAGGAGAAAATCAAGAGGCACGCATGACTTGCTATATGTCGATAGAATGGTACTAAAGGAGGTTAAGCAAAGGAAGAAAGGGCTTGCGATGGGGTGGATAGATTACCGTAAAGCGTATGACATGATCCCCCATTCATGGATTCTTAAGCGCCTGAAGGATTTGGGGGTTAATGAACAGCTTAGGCAGTTCCTTGAAGAGAGTATGAAAACCTGGCGAGTAGAACTAACATGTGGAGAACAAATGCTTGGAGAAGTAAAGATCAAGAGAGGAATCTTCCAAGGAGATACATTATCTCCTCTGCTGTTTGTAGTTGCGCTGATTCCTTTGACCCACATATTGAGGAAGTCAAAGGCAGGATACGAATTTTCTAAGACTGGAGAGAAGGTTAATCATCTTTTATTTATGGATGACCTAAAGTTGTATGCGAAGAATGTAAAATCATTGGACTCCTTGATTCAAACAGTAAGGATTTTCAGCAAAGACATTGGAATGGAGTTTGGAATAGAAAAGTGTGCCATGCTATTGTTGAAAAGAGGAAAGGTAGCTACATCAAATGGGATTAAGTTACCAGACGAGTCTGTGATTAAGTCAGTAAAGAATGGAGAAAGCTACAAATACTTGGGAATGCTTCAAGCAGATCAGATAAGACACCAGGAAATGAAAGATAAATTTATGAAAGAGTACAAAAGACGGGTACGAAAAATTCTGGAAACAAAGCTAAATGCAGGGAATCTCATAAAAGGTATGGGCAGTATCGCTGCTCAGATATTCAGCTGCATTTCTAGACTGGACAAAATTTGAGATGGAACAGCTAGATAGACAAACAAGGAAACTTATGACAATGCACAATGCCTTACATCCGAAGAGCAACGTTGATAGGTTATATTTACCACGGAAGGATGGGGGAAGAGGACTTTTAGGAGTAGAGGATACAGTCAATATAGCAAAAGTTTCATTGAACAGGTATGTCAACAATTGTACAGAAAGGTTACTAAGTTCATTGAGAATCACAGAAGAGGGTGAAGTTATTGAGTCGGAAGCTGATGTAAACAAAAGAAAGAGAACGGAAAGGAAAGATAACTGGAAAGAAAAGACACTGCATGGACAATTTCTGAGGCAAACTGATGACATCGCTGGTGAGGACAGGTGGCTATGGCTAAAGCAGGGAAACTTGAAGAGGGAAACAGAATCTCTAATACTTGCTGCACAAGAGCAAGCAGTCCGTACAAATGTGATCAAGGCTAAAATTGATAATACTCAGGATCAAAGTAAGTGCAGAATGTGCGGAGAAAAGGACGAGACGGTGAACCACTTAATAAGTGAGTGTAGTAAGATGGCACAGAGAGAGTACAAGAGAAGACACGATTGGGTTGGTAGGAGGGTGCACTGGGATGTTTGTAAAAAATATGGCATCGAAGTAAATGATAAATGGTATCAACACGAGCCAGTTTCAGTGATAGAGAACGACAAATGTAAGATTTTATGGGATTTTACAGTGCAGACAGACCATATCATCCAAGCAAGGCGTCCAGATATGATAGTCATTGATAAAGAGACAAACAAGGCGCAGGTTATAGACTTTGCTATCCCATATGACAGCAGGGTGGACAGTAAAGAGATGGAGAAAATTGAGAAGTACCAAGATCTCGTACGAGAACTAAAGAGGCTGTGGGACATGAAGGTGATGGTCATTCCTATAGAATTGGGGGCACTTGGAACTACCCCAAAGACATTGCAGAAAAGAATGAAGGACATTGGCATTGAGACCAGAATCGGTGAATTGCAGAAAACTGTTATCCTGCATACAGCAAGGATCCTTAGAAAGGTCCTTGAGGTTTGATGAGTCTTGTTGACATCAAACCCCAAGAAGAACAATCCATTGACTAGAACAATGTGCGTTATCTTTCAATAATAATAATAATAATAATAATAATAATAATAATAATAATAATAATAATAATAATAATAATAATAATAATAATAATAATAATAATAATAATAATAATAATAATAATAATAATAATAATAATAATACCAATAATAATAATAGATTCAAGAAAAACAAGAACTTTTCAGTGAAATATTTCGATCTTATGTAGATCTTCTTCAGTCACAATGTGAGTAAATTACAAGAGTGTACTATAACGATAAAGGGAAGAATTATAAATTCGATTTAAGAGTTCTAAAGATTTCCGTGGAAGTCTTGATTCTAATAATCTGGCGTCGATTGCTGATAACGAATTGGATAAGCACATAAGAACATAAACCAGAAATAAGAAATAAATACAAGGAAATGCTATTACATATTCAAAAACTTGGGAATAGTTTATATTGCGTTTTTGCTAGTTCACCCATGGTGCTGTTCATTCCATGAGGTTCTTTTGTGTCCAGTCTAGTGATCCATTTGTCCTCAAAGTTACCTAAGTCGGTTTCATTTCCTTCCACTTGCTGCAAAATGTGCACTTTCAAATTCCGATCGAAATTACAGTCTTGACTGTTGAAAAAGTGTCTTCCGAGTTCCGTTGCAGAGGGATCATTCTTCCAATCACTCCTATGCTTGTTAAATCTTTGGCTGACTGACGTCGAGGTATAACCAACGTAAAGAATGTTATGTTTATTGCACTCTGCTGCGTAGATTACGTTTTTGCTTTGACAGGTACCTCCAGAAATTTTTGAAACTTTTCCTGTAATTGTATTGCTTATTATATTCGTTTGCCCCATATGTGGACATAATTTGCAAGGACGTCCTCGTTTTTTCGTATTTTTTTGGGTGCATCTTATGCTCTCTGCAAATTGCTTTGGCTCCCTTGAGGTAATGGTATAAAGGTATTTAAAGTTATTTAAAGGTATAAAGGTATTTAAAGGTATTTAGTTAGCATTAAAGGTATTTTATTAATAATAATAATAATAATAATAATAATAATAATAATAATAATAATAATAATAATAATAATAATAATAATAATAATAATAATAATAATAATAATAATAGTGACACTGAAGAAGATTTTAATCGAAACGTATGTCGGCAACAGTTGTGTTTTTATGATAATAATAATAATAATTATATTAATAATAATAATAATATAAAAACAAACACTGTTGGATCACACAAACATTTCGATTTAAAACCTTCTTCAGTATAGAAACTTTACATGGCAGCCGAGAATTTATAGAACTTACGCTGTTTACGCCTAAAATTATTTACATGGTGATAATGCTATATTTACAATTAGTCTTTCTGAAAAACCTTACAACAAACAATAGAGGTTTTGCTGCTATGCACAAGTTAAAATATTTTCTAGTGCCCTTTGTGAATTAGGAAAGGGACTGGGAGCTCCTAAACTTATACTAGTAACTTTTTTACTCCCCCAAGTGATCCTCTGAAAAATTCGCATACTGCTTGACTCTTATTTTAGCAATAGCTGAATCCCAGATGATTATACAATAAACTTTTTCCTTTGTGAATTTGAAAAAGGACTGGATTCTCTTAAAACTCATACTGAATCCTTTGAGGTTACACTGGCAACCTTGCAGCTCCCCCAAGTGACTCCCCGAAGGAACGGCACACTGCTTAACTCTTCTTTTAGCAATAGCTGAATCCCACGCGAAGCCACAAAGGGCAAGCACAAAACAGACGCCAGTATAACCTCTTGGGACAGTCAAATACAGTGGTAGAATTTAAGCCGTTCCACATGCAAACAAGTCCAATTCTACATCTGCAGCTCTTTCGTTGAGACCCTTTGGCGCAAAAGTTTCAAGTCGATTTTGCCAAAACAACTGCCTCCTACGAAGCGAAAAAACATCATCAGCCCCATCTATGATTTTAATCCCAACCCGAAAATTTCCGTTGTGTCCGTTTTCAAAAAAATGACTGAAAAAACTTGCTTGTGGAACAGGTTTCCCCTTATCAAGAGAATTTTCGCTGTGTTTGCGTGCATATGTTCTAAAATAGGATTTGTAAACATTAAACCTTTGCCGAAATTTCGTCTTAGTACTACCGACATACTTCATGTTGCATGACTCACATTGCAACAAATAAACCACATGATCAGAGTTGCAATCAAATCGCCCCGAGAAGTTTTTTGAAAGACCTCGTAGAGTCAGAATTTTGAAACGTATCCCCCTCCTTCATCAAAGGGCAAATCTGGCAACTCCTTCTACCACTGCATCTGAAAGTGCCTTTTTCCATCAACTCTTCATCGACACTTGGCAGCTTAGCTCGCACGAGTTTGTCCTTCAAGCTTTTTGCCCTCCTAAACGTTACAAATACTTTGTCCTTAAAAACTTCCTTGTGTTCCATGTCTACCAACAACACATTTTGGTTATCGCGAAGGATTTCATAAAATTTTTGCATGGCTGGGTGATAAGTTACCATTAAAGGTATTTTCATATCATATTTTTCCTTGGGCCTGGCATCCAATAAAGTAGCACGATTTTTGTCCCGCACACGGTCAATTTGGCTGTCAACTTTGTTACCACTGTAGCCCCTTTCTATCAATAATAATGATAATTTCGGATATGATGTGGCAAGTTAAGAAACACACTGTAATAAAAAAACGTCTTATAGCCAAATATGTTCCTTGCATATCACCAGAAATCAGCAGGCCTACTGTCCATGCACTTTTTTGCACCTATTTCGCCATATGATGCTGCCAAAAATCATGTTTGATACACTGCACCACTACATTGTTTCTTTTGCCTCTTCCTCTGATAGTCCAGCATAGCGGACAAATCTTTTCTTTTGTCCAAAGCTCCCGTGGGGTTTTTCGCCATGCTCTGATCAGATCACATGTTCTCCTAAAACTGACCAATCAGGTGCCGTCGTTGTGTTTACTTCCGCGCTTTGTGGCAAAGTTTAGGCCATTTTTGACCGTTCTGACCACCATCCCCAAAAAAGCATTGCACACTCGGCTATGTCGATTTTTGTCAAAATTTCAACGGGAGAAGATTCTCCATACCTCGGACCATAAGTGTTTTCGGTATCACAATGCGATCGCTAAAATTAGCCGATTCGTGGGGTTTTGAATCTCATTGCAGCCATTTTTGCATAACAAATCCTTCAAAACTTAGTAAAAAGCTAGCACAAACTGATGATTTGAAGTCTACAAACCTACCTCTGCTGTTGTGAAGAGAAATATCCATTTCTCTACTACAATTCACTCCCAGTTTCACGATCAAATCGCTCTCATTTGCTATGCCCCTTTTCGATGAACAGTGCCCCGATCCTTCTCCCAACTCCTGCCATATTTGCAAGTCTGAAGGAGTGGAAGCTGAAAATTTCAACCAAAACGTTGCATATATTTTCACAGCCCATACTTCTTGTATAAGAAGAGCACAAGAGAAGACAGTGACGTCTGTCCATCGTGGTCTTTCAGTGTACGTGAAATAGAAATGAAATGAAGCTGTGTTTAATCTTCTTACAAATAGCTGCAAAGGAAAGAAATTTACATTTTGTTTTCACCACGAAAAATCATTTAACTTTTTAAAGACTTTTTTCAAAAGGCCCTCAAATTCATTTTCACATTTTATGCGGATATCATAGAAGATATCTTTAGTCCTCCAGCACGTATTAGGAAATCACCCCTTGACAGTCATACAGCAAAGCAGCATCATAGAAAACAAAGATTTCAGTGTTACATTTTTTTAAACTCATGGACGTACAAATTCATTTTCTGAGATACTAAAACTTTGATCTCGTATCCAAAGTTTCTCAAAATTCTTGTTATTATATGAGTAAAGAAAGATTCTTAAAGGAGAATTCCGGGATAATTTTGACATAAGCTGATTTGGGCTAACTGAAGCTGACAAAAATGATCGTAAAAAATTTTTTGATGAATAACGGACGGTTTTAGAGTTATTACGCATTCAAATTGTCGTTTTCTGCGGGACAATTCTCGGAATGTTGTCGTTTCCGAGAATTAATCTGCCTATTGTGACGTCAAATGTGATCACTGGCTTTCGTGCACGCGATCATGAATAGGCCTATTTGTGTGCTTTGAGTGTTGTTCCCGTTTCATTTACTGTTTGGATTTCGCTTTTCTACGGCTTGCACGTCAAAATTGTTTCGTTGCAGCCCTAACAATTGCTTTGGAGAGGGCAGTCAGAGAAGTACTGAGCAAAGAAAACTGGCTGTGCTCGTAAATACCGATGTTGTTGCAAGATGCAAGAAGTCATTTGGGCCTTGCAAATAGATAAGAACACCAACCAGGCGTTTGGGAGAACTTTGATGGGGAAGATTAGCATTGGTTGCGAAATATCGGGAAAGAATTTCCGAGGAAAACCCTTCAAGAAAAGCTTGAAAGATTTTTTTGAAATTCGTCTTGATTTGTCTGACTTAAATAATTCATGTCGAACGGGCGAGAGGACGTACAGAACGAAAGAATCAAAGACTCAAGTCCTCAGGCTTCAGAGGTGGGTAAAATGGTTATATTCAAACAAAAATATCATCTCATTTTGCCTCATAAACTCCAAAACTTGCAAGTGTCATTAAAAGAAACACTAATGTGGTAGATGTGACAAAAGAAAGTTTTATCAAGGGAATATCATAAGTCTAATAGATTACATTGTTAGATAAATCAAATGCTGAACCACCAGGCTTGTACTACCCCCTCTCTTTTCCTTGCCTCTTTTCTAAGGCCCAAGTTCATTCCGCTGGGTAGCCATGCCCAAGGGGCTACCTTTGTTTTCTCAGTATAGATACACGTTGTTTCTTTTATAAGAAACTTGGATTAGCCTTTAGTACTAGAGGTTTCTAAATTTCACATTTAACTTTCTGATTTTTACTACAAAAAGTATCTTAATTTGTTTCTTATTTCAGGGATGGAGGTAGTTTCTACCGATGTCAAGTATTTGTTTCTCAATATAAAGCACAATCAAGAATACAAATTCTCTGGGCTCAAAGCATAGAATTATTAGAATTATTTTGATATAATATACCCAAAACCAAAAAGAGTCAATAGAAATTTTCTCACAATTATATCTAATCTAGCTTTTAAAACAGTTTCCTAGCACTTCTCAAACATAGCACTGAAAGGGTTTCTTAAATTTTTTGCCATCCTTGTACTTGTATCTCATAAACCAGTTTCTTCATAGAGTAAAAAACATGTGGTGGCGTCAATATTTGGGGTCTGAAATTGTTCAAATTTTGTCAATATCTAGGGTTCTTGAAAAGACAATGAACAAGAATTCAGTATTTCAAGTGAGTGTAACTGGGAAATGAAGCAGAAAACACAACATAACATTTTGTGATGTTTCGATAGAAATCAATGTCACAATATTCTGGTTTTCAAGACATTTGGCACTGGGTTAACATTCAGGGGTGGCCAGGGTGATGGTTGAAATTCACTCCTCCTTTTGAAAAAGAGATACCCTATCTATTGTATAAATAGTAACTTGCCCATGGTCTTTGTCCTTTTCAACTTCCAGCAGCATGGCAAAGAGTCCAGAATCAAAAGAGTGCTGGATCAAAAGCTCATTTTGCAAAACATTTAAATCAATGATGCTGATACTTTTGATAGTTTCTCAGGCTCTATAACATATACAGTAGCAGCCAAAACAATGACTCCTTAATTGCCTGCATTTACTGTAACTGTATACCCAGCAGTGATTAAAATTTGAAATAAAATTTAACTATTTGGCTGCAAGTTGTAATATCCAATAGTAATCAAAAGTTGGTATGCTCTCCAGGAATGTCTACAACTAGAAAAACCTTGAACAGATCCTTGCCATGCACCTCTATTCCTTGACTTTCTGTACCTCATGACACTACACGTTTTTGTGAATGCTGAGTAATTTCAAAGAATTTCAGCCTTCATTCCTGAAATAAGAATGGCAAATTAAAATGAATATTTCCAACTGATGAACAGGGGCTAACATGTGTCTTTTCTATGTAGAGATTGATTAATATAAGAACTTAACTTTCAGACTGTCCAAAATTAAGAAACCCTTTCCACCCTTTCATGGAAACTATAATTCAAGAACTTAATTGAGGAAACCCTTAGCATGTAATTTCTCTTTGTTTCCCCTATCATATCAGGCAGAGGGCACTTGAGCAATGTCAAAATATTGGAAACCCTTAAGAACTTTTTGTTTTTCAAATGTTCATAAGGGCAGAGGTAGTGACCATGAAGATAAGGCTGCTATGGAATCGTTGAAAAACTCCTAAGAAACGTTGAATTTTCAAAATCTGATAATTTCAAGAAGTTTCCAGCACTAGCCAAATTTCGCATGAAAGATATCCGTATTGTGCATGATAAGTAATGGTGGACACAGGGCTGTTCTGTTTACATTTTGTAATCTTGCAAGTGGCCGCTATCTAAAGCAGGTCATGGACTTAGTTTGTTGATTAGAAAGTTTTAAACTTTGCTTACCATACTAGGTTTGTTTCAAACCATTTCTTCTGCTGGATTGATATCGATTCTTACATCAAACTGAATTCTCATCTTTCAACTCAACCATCATCATGGTCAGCTGGTGGTCATCGCATTCGTCCATTTCCAATATAAGCAACGTAGATCAACTGGATCAAATCATCGTTGATTATTTCATCATCAAAAATGTTTCTGCTCAAATCTATGAGACCTCCTGTGAAAGGAAATTGCGAGGAACTTCTGCAGCCACACTGCGAACGCAACATTGTGGGCCTAATTGCTTAAAACCACTGATCTCATATGACGTCAAAGTTGACCCGCGGGATAGAGCGCAATCAAACCCGCCCTTTTGCGGAAATTGATTCGGGATGGTGTTTGCGGGCCGATTACAAGAAAACTGTTGCGAATTTTGCAAAACAGATTTCGAAAATGAATTCTGCACCTCGAAATGCTTCTAATCGGTGAAAGTAAAAAATATCCCGGAATTCTCCTTTAAGGGTTCACCTCTTGTGCCCAGCCGTGAACTGTTTTCGAGGCACCTCCAGTGTTTGGACATTACTTAAGCTTTTGAGTCTTATGACAGAGTTTCTTACAGGCAGTTTCCAATGAAACTTTGTTCACAAAAGAAAGCGTTTCATTTTGTGCCTATTTCTTTTACTCCAAGTTTCTTATGTGATCCTGATCCAGGAGATCCCCCATGAATACCAATGAAATCTGAGGAGCCTCCTGTGAATGGAATTCTGAAGGAACTTGTGAAAAACTCTTCAGAAACTCTCTCTCTCTCTCTCCCTCTCTCTCTCTACTGAGATAATAGTAATAACAAGAATTCTGAGAAGCTTTAAATACTGGATCAAAGTTTTAGTATCTCAAAAATACATGTGTAACTCTATGAGGTTACAGAACGTAACAATGATATCTATATTTTCTCTGATGATGCTTTCTTCTTCTACTGCACCGGGATGATTTCTTATTACGGACTGCAGGACTAAAGATATCTTCTATAATGCCAGCACAAATCATGAAATTGATTTTGAGAAGCTTTGAAAAATAGTATTCAAACTTATAAATAGTTTTTCGTGATGAAAACAACAAGAATTTGTTACGCAAAAATGACTGCAATGAGATTCAAAACCCCACGAATCGGCTAATTTTAGCGATCGCATTGTGATACCAAAAACACTTATGGCCCGAGGTATGGAGAATCTTCTCCCGTTGAAATTTTGACGAAAATCGACATAGCCGAGTGTGCAATGCTTTTTTGGGGATGGTGGTCAGAACGGTCAAAAATGGCCTAAACTTTGCCACAAAGCGCGGAAGTAAACACAACGACGGCACCTGATTGGTCAGTTTTAGGAGAACATGTGATCTGATCAGAGCATGGCGAAAAACCCCACGGGAGCTTTGGACAAAAGAAAAGATTTGTCCGCTATGCTTGATAGTCCTAGCCTTTTCAAGTTCCTCCTCACATTAGTATGTACGGTAGCACATAACACTCATACTTGTTGTAATTCCATGTCGATTCAGTAAGTTTATTAATGGTTGATATTTATTTTCTTTTTCTTGGTAAGATGTTTTTTTTATATATATATCAAGCTAAAAACTTACAATACATATTACCTAGTAACACTACCTACAAAAAACTATACCCTACTACTAAGACAATACCATTTGGAGCGAAAAATAACGTCTACCAAATGGCAACATAAAACTAAAAACACGAACATAGCACTACACGTGACGACATTGAAAGACAAAGATAGCACATAAACTACACGTAACTACTACAAAAAAGAAAGAACGTCTAACTAAGAGGGGAATTAATTGACCTAATCGGCCAAGGTTTGCTTCACCCTTCCCGAGTCATGTGACCAAACTCTTGGAAAATTGTTAGTATTATTCAACTGTTGTACTCATGGCACAACTTTTCATGACACGGAATATGTTGGAGAAATCATCACATGAGACTGATCACATGAATCGAAATGTTCGTAAACAAACCCTAGCCGATTTTGTCTGTGGCTTTGTGGCGCATCGCAAAAGTTAGGAGTTGAGTTATCTTAATCAAACCGACCTGTTCGGTGGATGAATTCGAGAGTCAGCTCGAGTATACTTCTATTGACGTCATCAGTAAGGTTTTTATCACCATACAGCAAGCATTCTATTAGAACATTGTTTGGAAGGGTGTCGATTTGGACAAATGATCGTAATAATTCCGAAACTCCAGCGAGAAAATCTCGTCGTTGCATTTCAAATGAAGGGCAGAGCAACAAAAAGTGCTCCACATCCTCAATACCGTCATTCGTTGGGCACATTGGATTTACAGTATCCCTAAAATTATGTAAGAATTTGTGGAGGTTTAATTTGCTTAGACCAACTCTGATTTGAGTAAGATAGGATAAACCTACTGGGTCGTAAATCCTAAAGACAGATTTTGCAGGGGGACGAATTATCGAGAGAAGCTTCTTCTTAAAGACGGCGACAGATGGTGCATGTCTCAGTTCCGGATCAAGTTCATTCCATTCAGCTAAGCAGTGCGGATAAAAGCTAGATTGGAATTTTTCTGTTCTTGCCCCTATTCGCCCAATAACATCTTGGTTACGAAGAGAGTAGTTGGACCGGTGGAGAAGTGGAATTGGTTCCTTTGAATACAAAGGGGTCAAGTTATTTACGATCTTAAAGAACAAAGTTAGACGCCTGCTCCATCTTCGGAAATTTAGTGATTCCCAGCCAAGTTCTGCATAAAGTTTTTCCCGCGATGTTCCCCTCCAAGCTCCTGTTACAGCCAGAGCTGCAGAATACTGGACAGACTCTAACTTTCCCATTAGATTTGACAAGGTCATATCTTGACTGAATTGAGATATTTTCGCCGGAATATGGTAAATAACATCTCCGTAATCTAGATGGGGTCGCACATACAGCTTGTATAATTCGCTTAGAGTCTGCCTGGGGAGATATTTAGAGAGATATTTCAGCAAGCCAATACCCTTTCTTGTTTTAGAAATAGCTGCGTTTATATGGGCAGAGAAGGAAAGTTTCGAGTCCAGTATAATACCTAAATGTTTATGTTCACTTACTTTTTTCACAGGAATATCATTAAAAGTTATCACTGGATGATCAATTTCAATTCTTTTCCTTGAAAATATCAACTCAACTGCTTGTTTTTGCGGATCTGGATTAAAGGACATCTTCCAATCGTAAGCCCACTGTCTTATTAACATCAAGTCGTGGTTCATGTCATTGGCAGCTGTGTTTGGGTTTTCTACTACAGTGAACAATGATGTATCATCAGCAAACAGCTTAACATTGCACTTTAAGTCAGCAGTTAGATCATTTATATACACAAGGAAAAATAAGGGACCCAGTATGGAGCCCTGAGGTACTCCTGCTGAAATATCTCCCCAGTTGGAGCTCTGCCCATTCAAAACAGTTCGTTGTTTACGATCCTTTAGGAAACTTTGGATAAGGGAAAGGAGCTGTCCTGAAACACCATATCGTTTTAGTTTGTAGACAAGACCATCATGCCATACTCTATCAAATGCTTTTGAGATATCGAGATACACAGAACGAACGTCCAAAGGAGGATTGCAGTCGAACGCTTTAAATATTGTGTGTGTTATGGAGATTAATTGGTTGACTGTTGAGTCACCGGGACGAAAACCTGATTGATTTGGGTTAAGTAGCTCATGTGAAACAAGGTGTGAATATAGGGAATCGTGTATGAGTTTTTCGAGAATTTTTCCAAATATTGGCAAAAGAGAGATCGGACGGTAGTTTTTCTTTAGATTTTTCTCGTTTTTTTTTGTGAACTGGCACGACATTTGCACATTTCCATACTTCAGGAAATACTCCACGCTTCAAACAGTTTGTGAATATGATCTTTAGGGGGGTAACTAAAGCAGCATCACTTAATTTTATTATTCTGACAGATATTTCGTCCCATCCATGTGCTTTATTAGGATTAAGCGATCTTATGATGTTCAGTATTTTGTCGTCGGAGATGAGAAATTCACTTATCTGGGAAGTGGGTACTGGTGCATCATGTGGAATTTCACTACCTGTGTCAATCGTCGTACACTGAAGTATAAAATAGTCGTTGAATATCTGTGCCTTTTCAGTGAAATCAGTTACAAATAGTCCATTCTCTAGAAGAGGTGGTATTATTGGAATCTTCGCCTTATTTAGAACAGTATTTATTAAGGTCCAATAAGTTTTGCTACAAGTTCCAGGATTAGCTAAGGTTTTCCCAGCCTTACGAAAGTAATTGCGTTTGGCATCCTCAATCAGTCTTGTTGCTTCAGATGTCTTGTTTTGTATTCCCTCGAGCTTGTCGTCAGGCCGACCGTTTTTCACAAAGCTTTTATAAGCTCGACTCTTTTTCTTCAAACAATTTTTAACGGTTTTCGTAATCCACGGAGCTTGACGAGGCTTAATGGTTTTGACTTGGTTAGGAATGAAGTTAGAATAAATGTTTAAAAGTACTTCATTGAGTAATTTGACCTGCTCATTGGGACATGCAATTTTCTGCAGATGCTCTTGCCAACGAAACGTTTCAATGCTTTTTACGATTTTCACAAAATCTGCTTTATCATAAAACCAAATCTTGCGGGTGTACGGTGGTAGTGTTATGTTCGAAACAGAAAGTTTCCCATAAACTATCTGATGATGGCACTGCTCATGCAATGAGGGATGAACACCAGAATCGGTAATGAGGTTGGGCTGATCAGTAAAAAGCAAATCAATGCAAGATTTGGAACTTCCCATAAGGTGAGTTGGTTCTGAAATTAGCTGATGTAGACCAATATCAGCCGTTAGTGGCTCAAATAGCTTTCCTTCATTATTCTCAATATCGCTTTCCCACCACTGAGTTGATCTACAGTTAAAATCACCAGTAATAATGACGCAGTAAGGGTTTTCGGCGTGCATTTTGGATAACATCATTTCAAAATTTATCATAAAATTGTCAAATTGACCCTGGTCCTGACTAGGACTCCTATAAACTACGACGAAAAAATACTTCCTTCTGTTTAGTTGAATCTCACAAACAATGCACTCAGGGAGAGTCACCAGGTCAGATCGTTCTTTTGAAGGAAGGGTCTCCTTGATGTAAAGCCCAACACCTCCCCTTTTCACATTTTGTGGATGATCATTCCTCATAAAAGAGTAACCGTCTAGAGACAGTCTGTCATTGTCAACGGTGCTGTCTAAGTGAGTTTCTTTAATGCCGATCATGTCGTATATATACACCGAGTTGTATGCCTCGATAAGGGAAACTCTTAAAAAATTATACGAAGTAATACTGTTTAAGTTCCAAGAACAAAAATCAAGTGTGTCGGGACCGGGATTTGTTTCTACATCGCCACTAAGCAGAACGGTCTTTAGAAGCAACCACTGTATTTGAATTATGTAACATGCTATGCATGCAGTGTAAAAGTAGGCATACTGGGAGTGAATATACTTGTATCGAACATGAATGACAAAACCGCGTGGAATTCGCTTGGAAAGTTCAACAGACACATAAAATACTGTCTTCGTAAAATGATGCACTCGGGCGAGAAGGGACAAGAAACATATCCGATTAACGAAACAATGCACTGCAAGAAACTGTGTGATTAGAACAGCGGGCAGGACCAAGGTTGCGATTACAATGAAACAAAAACAAGACCAGTATAACTTTGTGACTTGAAGTAGAATTGAAAGAGGCCAAACGTTTTTACTCAGGGGACACAATCTGGGAATAGAGGCATTGAAGCACCCAATCGTTGCTCGCCATTGATTCAATTCAACCGGCATCAAAGTGAAGAAATCTTCTCGCTGGTCCTAAGGGGAAATAAACCACAGTGTAAGATGTATCCATATACAAATCAAAGCAGACAGTGACTTCAACAATTTCACATTCTCTCTTGTTCACTTTTATCTCTAATATATCAGGCTTCCTTTGGTTTAGCTGTTCCAATGCATTTCTGATTTGTAGAAAGGCTGTTTCTACCATTTTGTTGACAAATAACGTTGATATTGAATTCTTTTTTCTGATTTTTTGCTCTAGGAATTCTACGACCCGATCGTGCCTTCGCGAATATAAATCTTTGTAGTTTCTGCAGGAATTCATTAAGTGTGCAATTGATTCAGTCCTTTCATTGTATATTGAGCATCTTTTATCGTGATCCTTATTCCACATATGAATTAGCTGGTTACAAGGAATTTGAATCATACGTGCACAAAGAATAAACTTGACTAAGCCATCAGACAGTTTCCATCCGTAATAAATTTGATGCGAAATCTTTCTGTCTATATTCTCCATTCCTATAAAGTTTCCATGGATGCGGAGCTCACAGCTCTTAATGATATTCTGTTTCTCTTGCCATTAACGACAACCACAGCAAAACCGTCTTTGTAGATAATTGATCCATTAAACTTGTTAGCATGGAAAAGTAGATCAGGCCAATCAGAGTTCCCTCCATATGTCTTTGTCTTTGCTAGTCTTCCATTAGCATCTAATGCATAACCTAGGAAATTGATTTCGCTATGTGTCTGTCTAACACCACGTGATTTCATGTCTAATTCCAAAGATTTTCTCGCCAGATACTGTATGCTCTCTTCATTGTGATTCAGCATTTTATCAAATTAGATATACGCGTTGCCCTGTATACGTTTGATGGTCTCCTTAGTCTACTGACGAAAAATATCTTGTCACTGCTCTTGGGATATAAATCAAACATTTCTTTAACAGTTTCGTAATCTTTGAATCCAATTCCTCAAGCTGTTTTTCTTCTATATTTGTGTTTTCAAAGTAGTGTGAAATCTTTGCTAAATCCATGTTATTGAAAGCACTGAGTTTTAAAGGAATAGGGAGCATACATTCCTTGATTTTATCAATTATATCTTTAAATTCTTCGATAAAATTCTGAACTTGTTTTTCGTCTTCGCCTGCTATGGTAAACGATTTACCTAGATATCTATGTGATTCAGACCTCTTGTACGTTGCTATTGTTTCTCCGTGGACTTTAATTGCTGGCTTTTTGTCACCTTTTCCCTTAAACCAATTGTTACCCGACTTTCGTTCATAAAGCAACGCACACTTAGATGCCTTTACTTTCAAACCAGCTTGATTAAAGAGTGGCTCACATTTCATTATCATCTCTTTAAGTAGTTTTAAATCATAAGCTACCATCGCAATGTCGTCTGCATATGCTTGAATTGGAATTGGCCTAATGTTTCTTTCATTTTCTATATTCATACTAACAAGGGCGTGACTGAAGGCTGGTTTTAGTACTTTATCCACTATCACTGGAAAAATCAAAACGCTTAATGGGTCACATGTTTTTGTGCCCCTTGTGATGTAGATTTTCTGAGTCAAATTGTTTCCACAAATAACTTGAAAGCTGGGGCGGTCATGTATGTGCTCAATAGTCTTACAGTATACAGTCGGAACGTTGTATTCACGCAATGTGGCTGTAATTTCTTTATGCCTGATACTGCCAAAAGCATCTGCAAAGTCGATAAATAGAATATGGAGTTTTGTGGTTATGTGTCTAAAGTCATCCAATGCTGTTTTCAGGCTAAAAATAAAATCTTGCCTGTTTCTTCCCTTAAGAAAAGCCCTTTGCCAAAATTCTATTTGTGGCTCGATGAAGGGCGAAATTCTGTTTATGATGCAACGCGAACATAATTTGTATATGACAGACGATGAAGATATATCACGAAGTGTCGTTAGGTCTTCACGGTTATAATTCTTTTTCGGAATTCTTTGCACTATATCATGTTTCTAATCGGAGGGTACTTTTCTATTCTTTAATCTTGTATTGAATATGCCAACAATGTCACTTTTAATTGCACTAAACTGTCTCTTTATGTCCTCATACACAACCCCATCCAGCCCTGCTGATTTCCCATTGTGTAATATTTTCACAACATCCTCAATTTCTTTTTCATTAAATGGCCTAACTTCTTCGATATCATTTTATCGTCATCAGCAAGGGAAAATATTTCTTCCCCGCTTCCTGTATCACTTTCTAAAAGGAACAGTTTTTCATTTCGATAGAACGCCTCTGTTCACGCTTGATCAATTTCTACTTGTGTTTTGTTTGGCTATTTACAATCGTTCTTTATAATTTGAATTGCCTTCTTCTTTTGTGCAGCCAAAGATCTGTTGATTTACTTCTGGAAACTGTATCATCCGTGAACACGCCTTGTCTGAGTGAAAAGAATGGCTGCATTGTTTTATTGACATAAAACAACTGCTTTTCTAACTGGAACAATATAGACTCATCTCTGTAATCACCAAGGGACGGTTCCTTTGGTAACGATTTCAAACTGCGTAAACAATATTTACAGAGATTCAAGTTCCATGGCTTGCCATTGAAACTTTGTTGTTGAAATTCCCCGCCTTTCACGAATATTCCCGTGATAACTTTCAGGACTCTTTTCTATTTGCTAAACTCTCCCTTGCAAATAAATTTATTTCTTGCAATTTCTTGCAATTAATAACAAGAATAATAATGATGATAATAATAATGATAATCATGATAATAATAATAATAATGATAATGATAAACTCTCTGATGATAATGATAATAATAGTAATAATAATGATAATATGCAGACTATATGAAGAAAGAGTTCCATCGACTATATGACTATATATGACTATATATGACATATATGACTATATATATGACTATATATGACTATATATGACTATATATGACTCTCTCTCTCTCTCTCACTGCGCATTCGGCTCACAACTGTATCATTGTTCACCTTGCGCGACACTACAAATTAAATTAGTCAAGTTTTTCCATCCATTACGATCGTCCGCGAGATGTCTCAAGATGTCAAGGTCTTTTCTGGTCTTAAACTGTCTTATTTGCAACCGTTGATGGTATTTTGCTGCTTCTACGATGTCGTTGTCAAGCAATACAGGCAGGGTGATTCTTTTCCTTCCACGGAATTTCTTTGCTTTAGGTGGACATTCAAAGTAGTAATTCATCGACTGTTGACATGGTGTGCTTGTTGGTAATCGCAATATATGACCAAATGTTCTCCATCTTGCTTCCTTCATTTCAGCGCTCAGTGGTTTTTCTCTGCTCTTCTCGTATAGTTGCTTGTTGTGTATTCTCTTATCATTCCATACTTGACGAAGTTGTTTTCGATGGATGCAGTCTAGTTCTTTACTTTCATTTTTTGTGAGTGCTAGTGTTGCAAAATTGTAAGTTAGTACTGGCTTTACGATTGATTTGTAGATCTTTAGTTTCGTTTGAATATTGACTTTCTTGTTCATCCATAATTTCTTTGCCGATGCTTGGGCTATAATTGAGAGTTGCTCCCGCCTTTTCATATCTTGGTAATCACCAAGTAAACTTCCTAGTTTTTTGTCCATCTCCACTTTTCTGCTTTACCTTGTTCTCGTTTGATAGCAGTTTCTTCTGTTTTTTCTTCATTTACTTTCAAGTTAAATATTCCAAAGCAGTCTTTTACAATTTCTTTCAATACTTCAGAGCGGGAGTTGTCTTCACTTAAGAAATCACTATCATCAGCGTAAATTATTTCTGTTGGTAAGCTTGATCTTTCTACTTGGTTTTTTTCATTCAAATCTACTCGTAATGTTCGCAAAGCATTCTCTAGAGCTATGTTGAAAAATATTCCCGAAATTCCATCGCCTTGTGGGGATCCTATATTTGTCTTCACATTTTCTCTCCTATGTTTTCCAAACTTTATCGAGATGACTATATGACTATATATGACTATATGATATGACTATATATGACTATATATATATATGACTATATATGTCATATATGACTATATCGATATGACTATATATGACTATATGACTATATATCCAACGACTATATCAAGGAAGAGTTAGAAAACAACCTTGGTTAGGATTCTACACGGTTTCGATACTAGACAGTTGTGAAATATCAAAGAACAGTAGGAAAATTTTTCAAAGCTGGAAAAACGTGCCAGAATTAGTTATATCAACAAATGAATCAATAAAGCAACAGTTACTACCTACCAAAGCATATTCAAAGTATAAGTTAAAGATGGAAACTGCAAATACAACATGCAGTCTATGTAAGCAAGCAGAAGAAACAGTCGTTCATTTGCTGTGCTCCTGTGCAGCACTAGCACAAACACTCTACAAAGCACGACACGATAGAATGTTAAGACCTATTTATCATCTAATGCGAGCAAAGTTTGAATTTGATGGAAGTAATCGTGGAATTCCATGGCACAAGCAAGCATTACCTCTTGCAAGCATCGAAAATGATCATGCTAAGATTATGTTGGACATACCGATACATTTAGACAAAAGTCCAAGCAACAATGCCATCAAGCCTGATTTGCTGATAATTGACAAAGAAGGAAAAAGATCAGTTTGATAGAGGGGCAATATGAGCACCGGGATGTATTGCCAAGAGAGAGAAAGAAAAACAGGACAAGTATTCTGAAATGAGAAAGTCACTGGAACGGTTAAATCGTGGATACGAAATAGATCAAATCAATGTTGTATTCGACTTTCTACCGGTTGAGTCAGAAAAAACGCCCGGCGTTTGAAAGGCTACTGGTCCCTTAATATATAAGCAATGATATTTTGTAGTATCTGATTAAATCGCTAACATGTTCAATTATTTTTAGCAATTTTTTCCGGTTAAAATCGGTCACTCTGTTCAGATTCTGTAGGCAATTTTCTAAATTGACTCCCTTTGAGAAACCTTAAAAAAACGTGCTAAAATTACAAGCAAAAGTCCCTAAATTGTTTACATCACAGCAATGACTTTCAGCACGCCTTAGCACGTGCTTTCGTTTGGGTGGGTTGAAAAGTCTTCCCCCTAGTGGAAATGCATGAGCACATCCAGGAGTCATCATTACTAGGCAGAAGAACAAAGGGAAATTTTTTTTGCTGTTTTCGCTCGTTTTTGCAGGTTTTCGAAAGGGGCTTTCTGCAGAAAATATCCTATTTCGACGAGAAGGGATGACCGATTAAAGCTGGGTAAATTACTGAACCTAATTTGACATATCGGGGATAAAACAAGATAGTTTTCAACATCATTGCTTTGATATTCAGGGATCAGGATTTTTTCAAATGCCGGACGTTTTTATTGACTCACCCGGTAGGCTGTTACAGCAAGGAATCGGAGTGTCAAATCAAGAGACTATGTGAAGGAGATGAGGTAAAATTAGTAATCGAACAATGTAAAAAATGGGTACTGAGTCAAAACTGCGAGATTGTTAAAACTTTTTACGAAAGAAAATAGAACTATGGAAAAATGATATGTCATCTTTGAAAAGAAAAAAAAATTAGTAGAAGAAGCAATAACAACAAATGTAGTCTGCCTAGGCATTAGCCAGCAGTATAGAGGACTCAAGAAAAAGCAACAGAAACAATTTTGACAATAATAAAAATGAAAATAATAACAATAGTAATAATAATAATAATGATAATAATAATAAAAGAAACAAAACCATTATCAAAAATTAACAGAAAAAGAAAATAAAAAGAAACACAACCGTTAAAAACTCTGTACCTTTCGATTAAAAATCTTCGTCAGCAATACTTTTCTAATTGGACAACCGAGAATTTATACTCCGTGGTAAACAACTTCAATACAGTTAAAAAAAGAACCCTATTTTTAGTAAACATGACTGACCCCGAAATTAAGACCCAGTGGGAATTAAAATCACGTTTTAAATTCAAACTTTTTTTCAGCGTAAACAAGAAATGAAGTAACTGGCACATCAGCAAATGTCCCCTCCCCTACAACCCTCCCGTATGTCCTTTCACCCCGTGGGATCAGATAGCTCACAGAGCAGTTTTTTTAAAAGTTAGTTTTTTGCTCGTTGATATTCCTGAACCAAGTCTCTGTTATGTTCATCATCGATGTTTGCGTGTTATGTATTTTACGGAAGGCAAATTGGTTGTCTGAAAGAAGACCGCAATCTTTCATATGGGAAAAGAGTTAAGCCATGAAAACTAACTTAAGCGTATTTTTAGATCTAAAAAAATCCTTTGATACCGTCGACCATGATGTTTTGTTGTCCAAGCTATCAGCCTATGGAGTCACCGATCTTGCATACGGTTGGTTCACTTCATACCTTGCCGGGAGAGAGCAATATTGTTATGTAGAAGGTAAATCGTCAAACAAGCGTTTAGTACAGTGTGGAATACCACAGGGGTCGTGTTTGGGTCCCTTACTTTTCATCATTTATAAGAATGATTTTGAAAATTTTTGAAAAAATCTAGACCAAATATGTACGCGGATGACACGAGCATTTCTTATGCCTCCAATGAGATCAACGAGCTCTTTAATGAGATAAAGGGCGAACTTGATCTCGTTTCATCCTGGATGAGGCAAAACAAACTTAGCTTAAATGCTGAAAAAAGCGAATTTATGTTGATAGGGCATCCAAAACAAGTGAACAAAGCCAAAGATTTCCCTGACCTCGAAGTTGACGATCAAAAATTATGCAGAGCTCAAAAAACAAAATATCTTGGTGTCATAATAGACGAAAGCATGAATTGGGAAGAACATTTCAAAACAGTAAAGCGAAAGATAAAAAACGGTTTAGGGGCGATGTTTAAACTCAAAATCATCCTCTCCCAGAAACAATTGGCAACTGTTTATCGAGCATTGATTGAAAGCCATCTGAGATATTGCAGTGTCATTTGGGGATGTCTGTCAAACACAAAACTGGAATCCCTACAGAGGCTGCCAAACAGGGCACGCTGACTAATTGAATGCACAAGGCACAAAGATGGCTGGGTATGTGATTGGCTCGATGTACGCAATCTAACAAAATATGACAGGCTAATTACTACATATAAGATAAACAATGGACTCTGCCCAGAGAACCTCAAAAATAAATTCACTCCTAGGTCGAGATATAATAATATTTCGAGATATAACACAAGAAAAATTGATGATTTCGAAATTCCTCGGCTTCGTCTTGAGTACTGCAAAAAGTATTTTGGATACCAGGGAGCAAGTGCCTGGAACGAGATCCCAAAGCAAATACGAGACTCTACCTCATTGAGCTCCTTCAAAGTAAGATTGAGGGAGTTCTTGAGGTAGAGGGACACAAACACAGCCCCTTGGGAAGAGCAGCTTTATTTTTTCTTGATATCATTAATATTTATATTTACTTTGTTATGCTGATAGGGTATTGTGTCTAAATAAGAATAAATGAAAAAAAGATGAAAATGAAGCAAACCTCAAAAGGATGCAGCCGCCAACCCCACGGCCCTCCCACTTGACCTTTCAATCATTCGCAAATTGCTGAATCTTGAATGGCTTGATAGGGAATTCCAACCTAACGCCACATGCAAAAAAACATGAAGCCAAATAAGAAGACAGCAGAGCACTGCCAACCGAACCCCCCAGAGAAACCAGATTCAATGGCAGGAATTAGGCCGTGCCACACGCAAACATATCGAGTTGAAGATGTGAAAAGGTCAAGTGGGGAAAGGTCAAGTGGGAGGGCCGTGGGGTTGCCGGCTGCATCCCTTGGAGGTTTGCTCTGTGATCTATCTGATCCCACGGGTTGAAAGGACATACGGGAGGGTCATGGGGGAGGGAAAATTTGCTGATGTGCCAGTTACTTCATTTCTTGTTTACGCTGAAAAAAAGTTTGAATTTAAAACGTGATTTTAATTCCCACTTGGTCTTAATTTCGGGGTCAGTTATGTTTAAATAAAACATTCAAGAATAAAAATAATCGTACCTTGAGCAGAGTTGTTCTGAAACACGACGTTTCGTTTCGAGTTTGTTTTTGTTTTATTTAAATCTATATCGTACAACACGCTCAAAATAAGATTGTTCAGTTATGTTTACTAAGAATAGGGTTCTTTGTAATGAAAGATAATTTTAGTTTATTTTTAGCTGTATTGAAGTTTTTTACCACGGAGTATAAATCCTCGGTTGTTAAATTAGAAAAGTATTGCTGACGAAAATTTTTAATCGAAACGTACAGAGTTTTTAACAGTTGTGTTTCTTTTTATTGATATTGATAATAATAATAATAATAATAATAATAATAATAATAATAATAATAATAATAATAATAATAATAATAATAATAATAATAATAATAATAATAATAATAATAATAATAATAATAATAATAATAATAATAATAATAATGATAATGATAATAATAATAATAATATTAATAATAATAATAATAATAATAATAATAATAATAATAATAATAATAATAATAATAATAATAATAATAATAATTGTCCTGGGTATGACGCAAAACTACATCCGGTTGTGGAGTCTCGACGTGGGAGAATGAGGTTACCCTTTGCCACAACTACCTCCAGGTCACCCTTGAGCAAGGTGTAGTACCTGTCAGCTCTCTCCGAGACCTAGAAATACCGGGTTGGCGTCCGGCGGGGGCTAGTCTGTCTCATGGGTAGGGGGGACTCTTCAGCTTTGGTCGGCAACCCCCCTAGAGATGGTGTCTCAAAAAAATACCGGTGGTGGTGCAGCCTAAAAACACTATCCTCGAAAGAGTGCAAATGTCAAATATTAATCTTGAAGAAAACGGCGTAAATGAGTATGGAATCAACGATGAAGTAGTCTCGCCCGGCAGGTGCCCTACGGACCAGCAGCGTAGGCCCGGTCGTAATCCAACTACTGCTGGAACCAGACGAAAGAAGTGGACACGAGTTGAAAATGAAGTAGCTATGGAATGTTATTTGAGAAGCGAACCCGAGAAAAGAGGATACAGGAAAAGACTTGCCGAATTGTGGAGGCAGAAAGATATGGTGGAGGTCTCAGAACAACGGTTGATGGACCAGGTAAGGCAAATTAAAAAGAAGGGATGGCTATCGCAATTGGAAATTGAGAGGATCAAGAGAAGAATTGTAGAAAAAGAAATTGGCAGAGATAGTGCTGGAAATGATGTAAATGTAGAGGCAAATGTATGTACTGATGGAAACATACCGGAGTTAAATCAACAGTGTGACAATGATAATCCAACCTTAAATGCAGAAAGTTTACACCAGGTAGATGAAGGAACTATAAGAGCTGAACAATTTGAAGGTGAATCTTTGACGGAGAATGAAAAAGCAATTGTTGAAAGATTGAAAATTATAATGAATGAAAAACAGAGAAAACCATTACCATCACTCAAGAAAATAAACAAGAAACAGATTTTGAAGGAAGTGAAGGAACTAAATGAAGTACTTAAAAAGATGAGTACGGATACCATTACAACGAAAAATGACCTAATGTATGCGGCCGCTGTGATCGTCAGCGAGAATCTGGGCGTGACAAGAGAGCCAACCAAGGTGAGAAAAGAACCATGGTGGAAAAGACGACTGACAACTCAAATTGAACAAATGAGAAAAGATCTAAGTAGAATTGAGAGATTGAAATCTGGTCATCCTATTAAAAACAAATATAAAGAAGATTTGCAAAGGAAGTACTGGCTGAAAGAGAAAGGGTTGAATCATGTGAAGGAAGTAATCAAACAAAGAATCAAGGCAAAAGCAGCAAAGATCAAGCGGTACAACGAAAGAATAAAACAGTTTCGAGAAAATCAGTTGTTTCGCACAGACCAGAATAGATTTTACAAAGAGTTGAATGGCGATAATGGAGGCGGAGAGAGCCCGGATAAAGAGGAAGCAAGAAATTTCTGGGGCAGCATTTGGAGCAAAGATACTAAACATAATGAGTCAGCTGAATGGATAAATGACATAAAAGAACAATTAAGTTCGCAAAAGCAAGATGATGTAGTGATAACAGCAGATAAGATTACAAAAACTTTAAGTAAAATGCCAAATTGGAAATCCCCGGGCCCCGACTTTGTACAAGGATTCTGGCTGAAGAACTTTACTAGTTTACATAGAAGGATGACAGAACAGCTGAGTAAATGTTTAGAGGAAGGAGATATACCAAACTGGATGACAGAAGGAAGAACGGTACTGATAATGAAGGAGAAAAACAAAGGAACCATTGCTAGCAATTATAGACCCATTACATGCTTACCTTTAATGTGGAAGCTCCTAACAGGTTTGATAGCTGAAGAAATGTACGAGCTCCTTGAGAAAAATGATCTGTTGCCACAAGAACAGAAAGGTGGACGAAAGAAATGCCGAGGAACTGCTGACCAGTTGTATATTGACCAGATGGTACTGAAGGAGGTGAAGCGTAGGAAGAGGAATGTTGCCATGGCATGGGTAGATTACAAAAAGGCCTATGATATGGTTCCACATTCGTGGTTGGAGGAATGCTTTAGGGTTTTTGGCATCGCAAGTAATGGTGACAATCTCCTGGTAAATAGCATGAAAAAATGGAAAACAGATTTGACATTTGGTGGCAAGAGTCTTGGAGAAGTAAAAATAAAGAGAGGCATATTTCAGGGAGATTCACTATCACCACTGCTGTTCATTATTGCCCTGATTCCATTGTCAATGATCTTGAGAAAAGTGTCATATGCTTATGAGTTCAAGAGTGGAGTGAAATTGAATCATCTGTTGTTTATGGATGACCTCAAGTTATATGCCAAGAGTGAAACAGGATTAGATTCGTTGGTACAGACAGTGCATATGTTTAGTAATGACATTGGAATGGAGTTTGGTGTGGAGAAATGTGCAGTGATGGTGATAAGAAGGGGGAAGTTGGCAAGGTCAGATGACATCATTTTACCTGATGAGAGTGTGATTAAAGGATTAGCAGAAGGGGATGCGTACAAGTATCTAGGTGTCTTAGAAGCAGAGGAAGTTAAGAAAGAGCAGATGAAAAATATACTGAAGAATGAATATAAGAGACGGATTAGAAAGGTTTTGCAGTCTAAACTAAATGGTGGAAACACGATCAAAGCTATCAATACTTGGGCTGTATCTCTTCTAAGACACTCAGCACCATTTGTGAACTGGACAAAAGAAGAGGTAAAGGATATGGATGGAATGACAAGGAAGACAATGACTATGAATGGAGCATTACATACAAGGGACAGCGTGTGTCGTTTGTACGTGCCAAGGAAAATGGGAGGTAGAGGACTGATTGGAATAGAAGACTGTGTGGAGCTTGCCATTTTGGGATTAAATAACTATGTCAACGAAAGTCAAGATAAATTGATAGAAGGGGCAAGGGGATGTGAGATAATAGAGCAAGAGAGTACTGAAACAGTGAAAAGGAAACGGGTAGAAGCAACGGTGTCTGAGTGGAAAGAAAAACCGCTACATGGGCAGTATCTTCGAGAAACAGAAGACGTCAAAAGTATGGACACGTGGCTATGGCTAAGAGAAGGTACATTAAAAAAAGAAACAGAGAGTTTATGAACAGCAGCCCAAGACCAAGCATTGCGTACGAAGATCATCAAGACTAAAATAGATAAGACCAGTGATTGCAGCTTGTGCAGATTGTGTAAGGAGGCAGATGAAACAGTGACCCATATTGCTAGTCAATGCAGTAAATTGGCACAGCTGGAATACAAGGCAAGGCACGACAAGGTGGCGCAAGCATTGCATTGGGAACTTTGTAGGAAAAATGACTTACAGCATGAAAAGAATTGGTACGAACACAATCCACAAAGTGTAGTTGAAAATGATAAATGTAAGATCTTGTGGGACTTTACGATCCAAACGGATCATTATATAACAGCAAGGAGACCAGACATTGTAGTAGTGGATAAGGATAAGAAAACCTGCCAGCTCATTGACGTAGCGTGCCCTGGAGATAAAAGAGTGAAAGAAAAGGAAGATGAAAAAGTTGTTAAATATCAGGACTTAGCCAGAGAACTCCGCAAGATATGGAGTATGGAAGTGAAAGTCATTCCAATTGTAATTGGAGTGTTGGGAACGATACCAGCTCGGTTAAAGGACAACTTGAAGGAAATTGGAATTCCTTTAAAGGCATCGCAAATCCAGAAATCAGTGTTACTGGGAACAGCAAGAATTTTGAGGAAGGTTCTTGAAGTCTGAGGATACTTGTTGTAACTTGATATTCAAGATTGACTTCAATATATAGAAACTGTATATTGTGCGTAATTTCTATAATAATAATAGAAATAATAATAATAATAATTATTATTATAATAATAATAATAACAAAGTATTACATGGACAGTTTTTAAGACAAACAGAGGCAGTTGCTTGCAAGAATAGGTGGAAATGGCTCAGTAATGGAGGAATTAAAAGAGAATTGGAAACGCTCATCCTAGCTGCGCAGGAACAAGCAATTAGAACAAATCAGATCAAAGCAAAGATTGATAAAACGCAGGAGGATAGCTTATGCCGGATGTGTAAGCAAGCTGATGAAACGGTAAATCATCTCTTGAGTGAATGTAGCAAGATGGCTCAAAAAGAATTCAAACGGCGTCATGATTGAGTCGGAAAAAAAGATTCACTGGGAAGCTTGCTTGAAATATGGCTTTTATGTAAAAAGCAAATGGTATGAACACGAACCAGAAACAATGATTGAGAACGATGTCTGTACAATTCTTTTGGACTTCAACATAAAAACAGATCATGTCATACAAGCAAGGCGCCATCAAGGATAAAGTGAAGATGCATGCCTGATAGTGGACTTCGCTATTCCATACGACAGTCGAGTTGAAACAAAAGAATTCGTAAAGCTAGAGAAATACCAAGATCTGGCCAGGGAACTTAAAAAATTGTAGAATATGAGTGTGCAGATCATACCTATTGTTATTGGTGCCCTTGGAACAACGCCTAAAGACCTCCATAAAAGACTCAAAGAAATCGGAATTGAGACCAAAATCGTTGCACTGCAGAAAACAGTCATCCTGAATTCTGCCAGAATCCTCAGGAAAGTCCTCGAGTTTTGAGGAGACTTGCTGTCGCCAAGCCTCAAGGACAAATTATGAACCATTTTAAAGAAAATGTGCGACAAATACATAATAAATAATAATAATAATAATAATAATAATAATAATAATAAGAAGAAGAAGAAGAAGAAGAAGAAGAAGAAGAAGAAGAAGAAGAAGAAGAAGAAGAAGAAGAAGGAGAAGAAGAAGAAGAAGAAGAAGAAGAAGAAGAAGAAGAAACACAACTGTTAAAAACTCTGTACGTTTCGATTAAAAATCTTCGTCAGCAATACTTTCTAATTGGACAACCGAGGATTTATACTCCATGGTAAGCAACTTCAATACAGTTGAAAATAAAATTTTATTTCATTACAAAGAACCCTATTCTTAGTAAACATGACTGACCCCGAAATTAAGACCCAGTGGGAATTAAAATCACGTTTTAAATTCAAACTTTTTTTCAGCGTAAACAAGAAATGAAGTAACTGGCACATCAGCAAATCCCCCCTCCCCTATGACCCTCCTGTATGTCCTTTCACCCTTTGGGACTAGATAGTTCACAGAGCAAACCGTCAAGGGATGCAACCGGCAACACCACGGCCCTCCCACTTGACCTTTCAAGGATTCGCAAATTGCTGAATCTTGAATTGTTTGATAGGGAATTGCACCCTAGCGCCACATGCAAAAAAAACATGAAGCCAAATAGGAAGACAGCAGAGCACTGCCAACCGAACCCCACAGAGAAACCAGATTAAATGGCAGGAATTTGGCCATGCCACACGCAAACATATCGAGTTCCACATCTGCAGCCCGTCCATTCAAACCAGGGAGCGCCGAAGGCGCGGGAGGGGAAACGGCCAGTGATGTGCATTGTTCCTATGTTTGATGCAAATTCGAATCGAGGCGCGCTCATTTTTGAGTGAAACTAGGAATGGAGCAGATGTGAGCTTGGAGGACTAACTTTGGAGAAA
Organism: Aurelia sp. 4 Dawson et al 2005; assembly: GCA_964019985.1. NCBI lineage: Eukaryota > Metazoa > Cnidaria > Scyphozoa > Semaeostomeae > Ulmaridae > Aurelia > Aurelia sp. 4 Dawson et al 2005. The sequence goes on along the minus strand of OZ026493.1, from coordinate 15,307,495 downwards.
GCATCATTCTTCACAATCTTGGCTGACGTTGGTATGTAATTCCAACAATTTTTTTCTTTGTTGATATATTATCTTCGTTTTTGAGCTTTTGTTGCAGCAATCACTCCATGGTAATAGCTGCGAGGGTATTTCTTACTGGGGAGGTGTGTATGATAAACATTGGACTCTGTCCATTCCAACAACGGCGGCTGTTATTTTGTTCTTTCATGCAGCGTTACCCGTTGAATTTTTTGCTTGATTTCATTCAGTGAAATCTCAGTCTAACTGATGGAGTTGAAAATTTTGTTTTATTTTGTTACACTTTTCAGTTTCAAGCAGATTTATGCCGAATGGTCACCGTTGGGCCTAAGCGTTTTCCTATTGAAATGTATAGGCCAAATCGCTGATAAGCCAATGTGATGGCGGCTTTCAATTTTCTGCCAGGTTCCCGGTTACCCGTTGAATTTCTTTTTTGATTTGATTCAGTGAAATCTCAGTCTAATTGATGGAGTTGAAAATTTTGTTTTATTTTGTTACACTTTTCAGTTTCAAGCAGATTTATGTCGAGTGGTCACCGTCGGGCCTAAGCGTTTTTCTATTGAAATGTATAGGCCCAATCGCTGATCAGCCAATGTGATGGCGGCTTTCAATTTTCTGCAAGGTTCCCGGTTACCCGTTGAATTTCTTGCTTGATTTCATTCGGCAAAGCACTTATCTGCTGTAGAAGCCAAAATTTTCATTTTATTTTTGCTACAGTTTTCTGTCTAAAGCAGATTTACTTTGGGCAGTTTTGCCTGTGGGTCTTCTTTGTTGACGATCTCACTGGCTTGGCCTTATTAGGTTGATCAATGGAAATGCAATGGTGGCCTTCCATTTTCTGCAAAATACACCGTTACCTTTTGAATGTTTGGTTTGATCAATGAAGCTTGTGTCTGTTTAATAAAGCTGGTCTTTGCACTTTATTTTGTTACTTTTCTGGTTTAAAGATGATTTGTTTGGAGTGGTTCAACTTTTGGTCTTGTGGTTTGCTATTGAAATGTTAGGCCAAAACCACAGGTCACAGCAGTGAGCTGCCTTTCTGTCTTCTAAAAAGTTCACTGCTACCCATTGAATTTGTTATTTCCTGTCACTCAAGCAAAACCCTAATCTGTCTGATGATACTAATTCTGATTCCAATTTAACAATTTGAAGCAATGATAAAGATAGAGAAGGTTGAGTTACACAGCAATAACAATTTTACAATTGCATGTTTTCAACCTTTTTATTGCCAACTTAAAAGAATAAAAGAACTTAAAAGAACTAGCAAGTGTAAAGAATCTTGATACTTTCTTGGTTGAATCTTGATTGCACCATGGTCTTTTGATTTCAAAAGACTCTGATTGCACCCACTCAGAACTCCAATATCTTGCAATATACAGTACAATGTGCTTTTTGTATCTTGGTTGCAGTATGTCCAAAGGTAGATCAATTAATCACTTTCCTGTGGTCATGCAATCAATGTTGTAAAAGTCAGTTTGAAATAATTCTCTTCATTTTGTTTCAGGGGAAGGATTCACTTGATAATTGAGGATTGCATATTTCTTGCAGATGGTAGGTTAATGTGATACCTAACAGCAAGAGACCGCATTCATTGTGAACAATTTAAAAGAGCTGTTAGCACAGATAAATTCCACATGGACACCCTTTGAACATGTAACATGAATTGCATAATTCCCTATGCAAGATGGAAGATTTAATGGAAGATCAAAGAGTTTAGATTTTTGAAACTGCTTAATCTTCTGCAAATAGACACACTTGTGAGCTATAAGACATCAAACCTCATGTTCAACTCAATATCATGTAGACCACTTATTGTATAATCTTAAACCAAGAAGTTTCATGTGAATTGTTTACCATTCAATAGCAAAATTTGTTCCTCATTAGTTTTTAACTTGGGTCAGTGATGTGCTGTTTGTTTAAAATACTTTGCATCCCATAGCCAAAAATCAAAATGAGTTTCTTAAAGTTGAATTGACCCCTAATTGCTTCCAAAAGAGTTTCTTAATTTTTAGAGGAGGCTACTCAAATTGGTGTTTATTTCATATAAGCTGTTTTCATATAAAACAACTATCAGTTCAAAAATTGTTGTAGTGTATCAAATCTTTCAAGTGTATCAGTTCCAATGCACCAGTAG